>LPNX010752746.1:121295-264459 GCA_001517045.1 Pseudotsuga menziesii
GGAAAACTTATTCCAAAGTTTTTCACCCCCCCATGGCCTAGATATTAATTTTTCAAGTTATTTTTTAATTTTTTCCTAAGTCAAATTGGGAAAAATTTTAAAAATTTAAATTGAGAATTTTTAATCTAAGATGAATTTATTTTAACCTAAGTCTAAGGTTAAAAAATAATTTTGGGATGGCTAGACTCCAAGTCAAGACCCTCATCAAATGAGGTAGGCGCTACCATAAGGAAGAAAACCCACTAAATAATAATGGGGTATTATAAGATGAAGGCGCTGCCATTTAAAAGAGGTGGGTGCTACCATAAGGTAGGCGCATTAGCAAAATTGGAGGTCACGCTACAAGATAGTAGAGGCGCTAATGCATATAGTGGAGGGCGCTACCATTACAATGGACATCAAAATAGAGGAAAGTGCTAACATATAAAAGAACCCACGCTAAAGATAGAGGTGGGGCGCCACATATGAGAAAGTCAATGCCAAATTAGAGGTGGCGCTAATGGATATAGAGGACGCTACACCATAAAAGGAGGCGCTACCCAAATTTAAAAGGGCGCTAACATTAAAGGGACCCACGTTAAAGTTGGAGGGGGCGCTATTTTGATGGGCGTCACCATTTTAGAAGGGCGCCGACACATATTAAGAGGACGCTAATGCATTTAGAAAGGGCGCTACAATGGAGATGGGCGCTATTTATCTTTTGCCCACGTTTTACATCATTATTGGAGACGCCATTTTTGGAGGAGCCGCCAAGTTTAGAGGGGGGCGTCCACCTTGGCCCATGATTTTTCCATTTTAATTAAAAGCTAATCTAATGGTGGATTTTAAGTCAAAGACTTAGATCCAAAGGTTAGTATTACTTGAGACATGGATTAAGCTTCTAAGCCTTTGATTAAAATTAATCTAATGGTGGAGATTAATTGAGAAGAATAGAATGTCAAATACCTAGATCTAGAGGTGGAGATTAAACCCTAGATCTAGATCTAATCTCAACCATTGAGCTTCAAAGGGTTGGGGGTTTGCCTCAACTATATAATGAGGGTCTCACTCCCTCATTAAAAAATCTCTCATGCTATTGTTATGCTGCCGGAAAATTCTTCTTCTTACTCTCATATTCTTGCTACCTTGTATTGAAGATTTGCCCAAGCTGGGCTATTTTAATAAAAATTCTTTGGAGGGATACTATGCTGCAAACTTTTCATGATCTACTATTCTTGAGGTAACTTTGTATTTGTCTTGTTTGCATTTATTGTATTTTTCTAGTTAGCTCTCCACAAAGTGTTTTGTGGAGAGATTGAAGAGTAAAAGTGTTTTTATTCTTTCTTATGAATGATTTAACATTTCTTTCAAAGTGTTTTGCAGGAAGTGTTAGGTGTTCATCTCTAGGATTACAATATTTTGCAGGCATAGATTATATTTGCAGGTTATCCAAGCAAAGAAATCTTCCAAAAAATATCATTCCGGCAACTTTTTCAATTCGGCCATCTACTTTCAGTCTGTTTTAAACAGGGTTTTATTCACTGTTTAGTGAATATAACCCTCGTTTTAGGGCCCTAACCTCTCATATATTAGTTTACCCTTTTATTTCTGCCATTTTCACATCATTTGGGTGGCTGGAAACTCATTTTCCAGCCCTCTAAATAACATATTACTGTCACTTATTACATTCAGAATTTTTTTTTGTAAATTTGTAATTGTATAAATTTCAGCTTATATTTATTTACACTTTGAGCTTAATCGTGGTATCCCACGTCTGACCTCAAAGGATCGAGGACAGAACGGAAGCGCTCAGAGTAGTAAAAAATATTTGTTTGTCATATTTTTTCTATGTAAATTTGTAAATCTTGTGCTAATATTTTACAACAGTTTTAGTGTTGTTTCTATGATTTCCAGCGAAGAATAGCTCGCTGGTTTTTGACAGGTTATGCACGTTTAAAGGAGAGTTGCTGCCCAAAAGGACACAAAATTTCCTCAAACTTCAACCGGCACAAAAGGGGTTCCAATCCTCACCTCTCTTCCATATTTTTCTGATTATTGTAAACCCCAAAGAGAGTCTCTTGGGGTATTCTTCAAAATTTACAAGCTTTTGTAATCTATAATAAATAGAGTAGGAAGTAGAGTAGGAAGTAGGCTAATATTTGCTTAAGTTTTTCTGTTTATGCAAATTTTATTTTTCTGTTAAAGTAATCGTACAACCCATTAAAACCTGTGTATCCTCTATCCACTTGTCATCTCCCTTTAGGGAATTCAAGTTGGATATGAAAAGCAGGGGAAGTGGGGGCTTAGGTAATTAGACTATTTTTCTTTTTCTTGTACTACAATCTACAATCAAACACTTTATTTCCCAAGTCATCTTGGTGATCACTTTAAAATAAACCTTGCATATTAACCATCAAGATTAAAATTTATTCTTAAAACTTACCAACAACAACTTCCAACATCCTGCTCCTCTACTCGGTTATCACCCTCCGGGGTACTCCGAGATACGACCAGGGGAAAGGGAAGTCTTAGTTTAATAGGCATCCATCTAGCGATTTTCGAATTGATTAAAAACAGTGACTCAGAAGCTGCAAGGGGTAGTAGACCGAGGGGGTCTCTAGGCGCATCGACGTCCTCCTTGTGAGCACCGGGCCATTGGGGTTTGACCTGTGAGCTAGGGGTGGGCTTTGCTCCCACCTGTTGAGCGCAACAACAATCCCTCTTCGGTTTGAGAAGAACTAGATCGGGGTAGTCACACCACCGGATCTAAAACTTAATCCAAGAAGAACAACATTAATAAAATTAACTAAAATAAACCAAGAAGCATTTCAAAATCGGTTCTACAACACATTTATTTCAAGCATTCTTCTACTACAATACAATACTACAATTTTAACTTACAGCACTTTATTTCTCAGCACATTTATTTACTTTCGATTCTGTAAATGAGCATGTGGTGGATGTTAACTGCTTAAATCTTTTTCATACTTTTAATTTACTGCTGGTCTAATAATTTTCATTTATAGCATTTTTAGCCATATTGTAAATCTGGTTCATGATCCATACTGGTAGATAATCTGTACATTGTTGAATGTTTTATTTCCTTATTGTTTATAATTATTTGGTTTATTCATATATTTCATTATTAAACACTTAAGCCATAATTTCAATCATAGCTTAAATCTCTAAATTGTTTTCTTTTTTTTTGTAATCTTGTAAAGTGGTAACTTATTTTGACTCCATTATCTAGGCACTGGTCTTTTTTTATATAAGGTCTTAGCCTCATTCTGTAAACGATCCCTTTAATTAACCCTTAATTAATTAATAAACCTGGAACATAGTCTTTCCATAGGGACTACCCCCCTTGGCTCTGTTGGGATCTTGCCTAAACGGAGGAGTTGCGGACTGAGGTGACAGTGGTCCCCAGCTCTCACTTGCCCCCAAGGACACACATAGCAGGTTGTGACTTTCCTGCACCTTAAAGTGTGAATTAGGCGGCAACAAGCCCTACTTAAGGAAATTTGTGTTAGTATTCTTCGATGACATCCTTATACATAGCAAGATGTGGAAAGAACATTTGAAGCAACTAGAAAAGGTTCCATCTCTTTTGAAGGAAAACCAATTCTATGCAAAGAAGTCAAAATGCACGTTTGGGAAGCAAAAATTAGAGTATCTCGGTCATATAATATCAAAGGAAGGAGTTATGGTGGACCCAAGGAAGATCCAAGCGATGAAAGAGTGGCCCCAAACCAAGAATGTTTCAAAATTACAAGGTTTTTTGGGATTAATAGGTTACTATCGAAGATTCATCAAGAACTATGCACATGTCACTGCTCCGTTAACAAATCTCCTAAAAAGGAATTCCTTTCTATGGGATGATGAAGCAAGAAAATCTGAAAATGCTTTGAAACGTTGAAACAAATTATGTCTTCAACTCCTGTTTTGGCAACACCTGATTTATCAAAACCATTTGTAATTGAATGTGATGCTTCAGGATTTGGGATAGGAGCTGTGCTAATGTAAGAAGGTCATCCAATCACTTTTGAAAGCAGGAAGTTGAACAAAAGAGAATTCCTACAGTCTACCTACAACAAGGAAATGCTTGCCATCATGCATGCGTTAACTAAATGGCGACAATATCTGCTGGGAAGCAAGTTCCTAATTCGAACAGACCACAATAGTCTACAACACTTATTATAGCAAAAGAGATTAACGACTAAACAACAAAAGTGGATTGAAAAGATATCTACCTTTGATATGGACATTTTACATAAAAAAGGGAAGGACAATGTAGTAGCTGACGCCCTATCAAGGAAAGATGAAGAGGTACAAGTCTATGCTGTATCGATGGTAATCCCAGAATTCTTGGACGAAATTTGAACCGAATATGCTAAGAATGCAAAGGTTTGCTCCATAATTAACAACATAAATCAGTATCCAAAGTTTGAATGGAAAAATGACCTCTGATGGTACAAAGGATGAATCTACTTAAGTGCAAACTCTAAGTTTAAGACCAAGGTATGTAAAGAATCACATGACTGCCTGGTCGCGGGACATGTAGGATTTTATAAAACCTACTATAATGCAAGGCAATCATTCTTCTGGAAGGGTATGGACGCCGACATTCACGAGTATGTTGTAGAGTGTGACACTTGTCAAATAAATAAAGCAGAGAATATCTCGAGTCCCGGGTTACTCCATCCATTGCATATTCCAAACCAGAAGTGGGAGGAAATTTCTATGGATTTCATTGAAGGTCTACCCATATCAGACGAGAAAGACAAAATACTAGTAGTAGTAGACAGGTTAACCAAATATGCACATTTTATAGGAGTAAAGAGAACTGATTCTGCAAAGGAAACCGCAGAAGCCTTCTGTAAAAATATCTACAAGTTACATGGCTTCCCCAAGATTATCGTGAGTGATAGGGATGCCAAATTTAAAGGTATTTTTTGGAGAGAATTCTGCAAGCAAATTGGAACGACACTTAACATGAGCTCATCTTATCATCCTTAGACAGATGGCCAGACAGAAGTCGTCAACAAATGCTTAGAGACTTACCTTCGTTGCTTCGTAACTGACAAACATAATAAATGGGTTCAATGGTTACATCTTGCAGAATGGTGGTATAATTTTACTTATCACACATCAGCAAAAATGACACCT
The DNA here is from genome assembly GCA_001517045.1 of Pseudotsuga menziesii. Taxonomy (NCBI): domain Eukaryota; kingdom Viridiplantae; phylum Streptophyta; class Pinopsida; order Pinales; family Pinaceae; genus Pseudotsuga; species Pseudotsuga menziesii. The sequence continues at coordinate 126,441 of LPNX010752746.1, forward strand.
TTTCAAGCCCTCTATGGATATGCACCCCCAAAATGGAAGGATATCATTACCAACCAAGCAAGGGTTGCCTCAATAAAAGACCATTTAGAAGAAAATCAAAAGGTTGTACAAATACTTAAAGAGAATCTAAACACCGCAAGGAATAGAATGAAGTAGCAAGCAGATTGACATCGAACAGAAAGAGAATTTGAAGTTGGAGATTGGGTATTTGTACGATTACAACCCTATAAACAATTGTCACTAAAAAAAAACGGAAAGAATAAATTAGCTCCACGATTTTATGGCCCATATCAAATCAATAAGAAGATCAGCCACGTGGCATATGCATTGGAGCTATCAAAATCAAGTCGTGTCCACAATTTCTTCCATGTTTCATGCTTAAAAAGGATGATAGGTCAACACCAACAGGCACAAACACTACTTCCCATGTTAGATGATGAAGGAAGAATTATTTTTGAACCAGAATATATCATTACTACCAGAGAAAGAAGATTAAGGACGAGATTAATTAAATAGTACCTTATAAAATGGAAAAACCTCCCGGAGGAAGATGCCACATGGGAATTTGAACAATTCCGACAACTACATCTTTCTCTAACACAGCTTTGAGGACAAAGCTCCCTTAAAGAAAGTGGCAATGTAACAAATATTAAATAAATATTAAGTAAATTAGTTAACTAGTATTCGAAAGGGTGTGACCTTTCATTGTACACACTCAAGCCTATAAAGGCGAGTACCAATTGTAATATTCACCATCTTCAATATATATCATAAATTATTATTTAAATATGGATTTCGTGTCCTCAAGCTGATTGCTTAATTCTTAGGCATACACCATTATACACAGTAAATAAGGCTATATAAGAGCATGTATAAGCAATGAAATATCTACAGTAGCCTACGTGGTTAGTTGACAAATGAAATCAATGGTAAATATCCAATGTAAGCATATTGTCACCATTCATGCTGACCGTGAATAATAATACAGTATATCAGCAGAAGTAAACCTTGAACTTGCAGCAGTATCGACCAGTCTTATGGGAGATTTTCAAGGGACTAACCAAGTTTGTTTTAGCCTCAAAATGATCCTTTTGTGAGGCCAAACACAGTGCTAACACTGGTATTTAACCAGACCTTAACCCTATATCTGTTTTGATGAATTTTCTCAAGTCTGATGCTGAATTAGGGCACGAAAATGAAGGAGGATGACGCGCTTGAAATTTTGAGGGTAAATCAGCCAGGCTGAACCCTTCTGTTGGTGTGTAGATTTGGTAAATTTTGAATATTTTTGGAATCTTGGAATTTTTAGGGTTTTAGTATTTTCTAAATTTTTAGGGTTTTAGGGTTAAAAATGCAGCTTAATTTAGTATGCAATGCAATACCGTATAAAACACATGAAATGCTAAGAAATTGAGTAAAAATGACAAGACTAAGGGGGTTTTAAAGTGCCACCTCAAACCTTAGGGCATAAGGGATTAGTGATCAGCCTTCCTCTAGAGATGTTTCTTTAAGCTTGCAAATTAGGGCCTCCCACAACAACCTCTAGGGCTCATTGAAGGAGTCTTATTAGGGTAAAAACAAAGATCCAAAGCCCAAACAAGGGGAAATTCCTTCAAGAGGACGATTTCTAGTATACAAAGTTAATAAATGCTTGATAAGAAGCCCTAATTCATAAAAAATGTAGCATCAATACCACCATTCAATCCACATAGAAGCATGAAACGTACCAACTTCTTGGTGCTTGTGGTTAGTCCAACAATGCTAGCATTAACCATGTATGTGCAAGAAACCATAGAAAAAACCCTCCAATTTTCACCTTAAGCCAAAGAAGACATTATCAATAGGTGCGCCTCACATTAAGAGCCCACAGAGCAACATAAGGATAACGATCCCGATTTTATCTCAAGTCTTGTGCTTTACAAATGAATTTGGAATGGGTATTTATATCCATCCGAGCACTAGATTTAAATTTTTATCAAGCCTGCATGTCTTAATTTGTCAATTTAAAATTAAAACAATTAGATATTAAAATAATGTAAAATAAGACAAAATTAGGGAATGCCACCCACATGTTGGGGACTAAACCCTAAAACAAGCATCAAATGACGAAATGTGCTAGAATGAACAATATAATGCCTCACTTTGATGGAGAGAGTGAGTCCAAGGGGGACGCCGTGCCCCAACTAACCCTAGAGTTCAACGTTCTCCTTACATTAAGCGTGAGGCTTGATATCAAAGGATGATGTAATAGGGTCTTTTTTGATAGAGAGGGTCTAAACAATTGCAAAGAAGTTCCAAGTGGGGTGTGAGAGGGTTGATAAGTTAGGGATAACCTCCCTAGATTAAACATAGTCACCCTCAATGGATAAAAAACATGGTGGTCATGTGACCCAATGGCCCACCCTTGGAAGCCCTGGACACCTACCCCAGGGAAGTCTGCAATGCCACTAAGCCATAGTATTTCTAAAAGTAAATCCAAGGGGTCGGTCATGGCCAACCATACATAGAAAACCCCACACTTGGCCTTTTGAAATTTTTTAGCCCTTCTCTACCAATCAGCCTGCTGGAACGTTGCATATTGCAGAAGCGTAACACCACCTATAGGAGCCAGAAGCGTGACCTTTCTACTATGAGATTGTGATCATTACCATTGCCTTTATAAATATTTGGGAGGCTCCCTCTCCACTTTCTTTTGATACCTTGACTAGAGTTGCCTTGCTTTATTCATTAGAGAAGTGCTTAGATATCGATCTTAGTGTTTATAGGTCCCACCTTGGCTTAAGGCTTTCGGGAGGATCACTTCTTATAGGTTGCCCCATGTCATTGGGGCAACAAATGCTATGCAGAGTTCAAGGTATTTTAGATCCTAGAACAATGAGGCCCTGGATCTCCTCTCAAGATTCTTTGCCACGTCCCTCTTTCGGTGGTCAACCTACTTCTTTGAGGCTTGTGAGGAGTTGTTGTTCTAGATCACACATCACTAGTTTGACAAACAAGCTAGGTCTAGATGAGCCCAATGTCAAATTATACTCGATTGTTGAACTAGCCACCAACTTCAACCATGCAACCAAGCTTATATAATAATAATAATAATAATAATAATAATCTATTTTAAAGGTCACCACCAAGCGAGACACCTGTTTGGTGTATGAGACCCCCTTGCTTGTGGGACAAGGGACCCACCTTTGCGTAACAATTTAACTGCTAAGGTCTATATAGGCGTACATACACTACCCCCCCCTCCGGATTTGAACTTGTGACCTCCCAAGACAAAATACATGTTCTTTCCCTCAACCTTGGATGGTGGGATAACAAGGCTTCCTCATTTTGTCATCCCCCTCAAGATCGCAGTTGGCCTCCCTCAGCCTTGGTCACCCCCTTGGGATATTATCATCCATCGAAGTATTGGCCCTTTTATAGTGATTGATAACTACGACATTGAACCCATATCCATGTTCTCGCTCTTGTCCTCGATCATCAAGACTTGTAGAATTTGATACTTTCATTCCCCTTCCTCTATAGCATTGTGATCCTTAATGTAAGTTCCCCTTTTTGTATCACAACATCCACACTCTATACTCCTTTATTTCTTTAGTTCCTAGCTAGATATTAAGCTTTGCTTTTGCTTTCAACACCAATCAAACAATTGCTTTTGCACTGCCAATTGCTTTTACTAGTTAGTCTCTTTGTGGTCGCTTGTTTGACATTAATAAAATTATCTTATTTTATTACCCTATCTAAATAGCTAGGGTGGGTCCACCTTTTCTGGGCGTGTGGCAGTTTGTCATCTAAATATACAAGTAACCAAGGTGCATGGGTCCATCTATGAGTGTGAGGTGCTTAGGCTGTTTACTTAAGTTTCTATGTTATTTATTTACATTGGGGAGCTCATTATCTATGTTCAAGTGGAAAACGTTAAATGTGTAACTATTTGTATTTGAAGTTTGAAGGAAAGGTCTGTCAGATGTCCATGATATAAAAAGATGGTCTGGAAGGTAAAAAGATTGGACATGCAAATGCAATTGTTAGGATGTGACTTGGGAATACAAATATATCACTTTGATTTAACTTTTAGTTGTTCTCATGTTGAATTTTAGCATTAGCATGAATACTTAAAAAATTTGCAGATTAACTTTAAACAAATGATAAGTGCAGTAAAATAACATTTATCACATCAACACAATGGACACAAGAGTTTTTCACCGGGGAAACCTTTAAGGGACAAAACCCCCAAAAATCATTAGTAGCTCATCTCATAAATGAGATTGACTTAAATTCTTCAAAAAGTTTCACAAATCCCAATAGGGTTAACCATAGAAATCAGAAGATCAAATTTACAAATCACATCACAATTGCCCAATTTCGACTTTTCAGGAATTAGGGCTTTTCTCTCTCCTGCCCAAAAATTACAGGCAACCCAAAAATTCTTTTTGCTGGCCAGATCTGAATTTTGCCGCTCGAATGTACCCGCTAGCTGCCTGACTGTACTTCTCTGGCTGCACCTATTGGTACGACTGCCCGATCTGTCTGATTTGCTGCCCAAATTGTCGTCCCTCTTGCCCGACTGACTATGGCAGCTTTTGCTGCTGCCCGGAGGGCTAGCAGCCGAGCTCGAGCGCTTTTTTGGCTGGCCCGTGGGTTGCCCAAAGGGTTTGTGCAACCCCGGGCTGCTACAACACCCTCACGAGTATGCCTACAAGCTGCCCAGAGGGACTGTTAGGCCACGACAACCCTTAAGGGTCTGCCCGAAGGCTACCTGACAGTTGGCTGTGAGCCAAACCCTCACTGGTATGCATGTAGTAGGCTACCCAAGGGTGCTGAGAGGGCAGTGCCCTCCAGTGGCTTGTCCGCGGTGAAAAGGAGGGTAAAACCCTCAACGTTGCTCACAGAAGAAAAATCAGGCAATCTGTGAAGAAGGATGAGGCTGCCCATGGAGGTAGTGGATCTACCCGGTGAGAAGATGAAGTTGCCCGGAGGACGATGGGGCTGCCTGAGAAGCTTGCTGCTGAGGGTTTGATGAAGAAACCCTTAAGACAAAAAATAGATGAAACCCTAGCTGAGGGTTTTGCTTCTTCAACCCGTGAGATCTTCAAAATAGTAACTGTACCTGTGAGAGCAAGTGTGTGTGTAATAATGAATTGGCTCGATCTTTTTTTATATCCTTGAGTCACCTGTAAGTGGACCAAAATTAGAAAGAACAAAATAATATTATTTTATTCTTTTCTAATTTTCACTTTTACCTTTAACCTGTCAAATGTCCTTTATGTATTTTTGACTTTCACCTGTGGTCCCCTTTGCTGTGGTCCAAAAGTCCTTATGTGTTTTAGACTTTTGCTTTTAGCCTTTTTCCAAGTGCCCTTGTGGTCATTACCTGTGGTCTTTTAATTCCATTCAAAGTACATCATCATAAACCAAGAGAGTGACTAATGCTTTTGTCTCACACTGTGTGTGATACCAAGATTAGGTACTGGGGTATCTTAACCAAGGGCAGCTAAGCCTTGGAGAAGACCCCAAGCCTATTGATCAAGGCTGCTCGAGGGTGCTGAGAGGTCAGTGCCCTGTAGTGGCCTCCCTGCGGTGAAAGGGAGGGTAAAACCCTCAATGCTGCCCACAGAAGAAAAATCAGGCAACCTGTGAAGAAGGATGAGGCTGCCCGTGGAGGTAGTGGATCTACCCGATGAGAAGATGAAGTTTGCCTGAAGGACGCTAGGGCTGCTTGAGATGCTTGCTGCTAAGGGTTTGATGAAGAAACCCGCAGGACAAAAATTAGATGAAACCCTAGCTGAAGGTTTTGCTTCTTCAACCTATGAGATCTTTAGAATAGCAGCTGTGCCTGTGAGAGCAAGTGTGTGTGTAATAATGAATTGGCTTGATCTTCTTTTATATCCTTGAGTCACTTGTAAGTGGACCAAAATTAGAAAGAACAAAATAATATTATTTTATTCTTTTCTAATTTTCACTTTTACCTTTAACCTGTCAAACGTCCTTTATGTATTTTTGACTTTTACCAAAGTCCTTATGTATTTTTGACTTTCACCTGTGGTCCAAAAGTCCTTATGTATTTTTGAGTTTTGCTTTTAGCCTTTTTCCATGTGGCCCTGTTGTCTTTTAATTCCATTCAAAGTACATCATCATAAACCAAGAGAGTTACTAATGCTTTTGTCTCACACTCTGTGTGATACCAAGATTAGGTACTAGGGTATCTTAACCAAGGGTAGCTAAGCCTTGGAGAAGACCCCAAGCCCATTGATCAAGGGTCAGAGTGTCATACATGCCTAGACCAAGTCCAGGGATTATAGCGCATTCCTAGTAACAGACCAGGTGCCTCAGCCATAGGTTGCATAATTTGACCTTAGGTCAAATACTTGGTAATAGACCAAGCTCCTCCATTCTCCAAGAGAATGGCTACTCAGAACAAAGCTGAGTCTACCAGTACTAGACTGGTCTACATCGTGGTCCCGGACCAGATGTCTACCATTCAACATAATGGTCACTCAACACTGGGTTGAGTCTACCTAGGGCAGAGCTGGGTCCATATCATGGTCAAGGACTAGATATCTACCATTCAACAGAATGGTCACTCAACACTAAGTTGAGTCCACACCGTGGTCTTGAACCAGGTGTCCCCATTCTCATAAGAGAATAGCTCTCGATGCTGCTTAGAAAAATCAACACTCCCTCTGAGTGAGAGAGGCATTCTCTGCCATACCAAGCTTGTCACGAAAGTACACGAACTTTGATGCTGACAGAGGCTTGGTCAAGATATCTGCAATCTGTTCATCTGTACGAATGTACTGCAACTTCAGAGCACCTCTCTGCACTAGATCTCTAATGAAATGATACCTCGTTTCAATGTGTTTCGATCTATCATGAAACATTGGGTTCTCCGAAAGCTTTATGCAACTCTTATTATCGCAATGGATGATCGTTGAGTCAAGCTTTCCCCCGAACAAATCAAATACCAGTTTTCTGAGCCAAATTGCTTCCTTGCAGCAATATACTCTGCCTCAGCTATACTTTGAGTTATGGAACCCTGCTTCCTGCTGGACCAAGAGATCATTGTTGATCCCATACTGAAGCAATAACCAGAGGTACTTTTTCGGTCAACTGCACTGCCAGCCCAATCTGAATTTGTATATCTAGATAACAATACTCCACTGCTGGAAGTATACTTGAACCCATAAGTGATAGTACCTCCCACATATCTGAGTACATGTTTGGTAGCTACCAAGTGTATGTGCATTCAATGTGTAACTAACTTAGTGCATTCAATGTGTAACAAATGTCTGGTCTCGTATGCACGAGATACGTCAGGGAACCAATAAGTTGTCCGTATAGAGTAGAGTCTACACTCTGTGAACTGGTGGCTGAGTCCCACAACTTTGTCAAGTTGGTAGTCATTGGTACGCTCATGGACTTGCAGTCCTGCATCCCAAATCTCTGCAAGATATCCACTGCATACTCTCCTTGTGTCTGGAAAATATCGCTTGGCTTTTGCCAGACCTCTAAGTCAAGGAAGTAATGCATCAATTTGAGATCTTTCATCTCAAATTTAGAGGTAAGCTACCTCTTACACTAATCTATCAACTGTTCATCACGTGTAAGAAACAAGTCATCTACATATAGAACAAGTATCAAGACATGATTATGAACAACCTTAAAGTATTAGTTAGAATCAACTGTACTTTTGGAAAATACCAAGTTGTGGAGAAATCCATCCATCCTGGCATACCAGATTCTTGGAGCCTGTTTCACTCCATACAAGGCTTTCTTCAGTTTGCATACATTGGTCTTCTTTCCATAAGTCACAAAGCGTTCAGGTTGTTCAATGCAGACTTCCTCCTCAATCTTGCCATTGAGAAAGGCAGCCTTTACATCCATCTGATGTAACTTCCATTAGAATACTGCAGCAAGTGAAATGATGGTTCTAATGGTAGTATACCTGGCAATAGGAGCGAATGTCTCATCATAGTCAATGCCTTCTTTCTGAGTGAAGCCACGAGCTACGATTCTGACTTTATACTTCTCCACACTGCCATCAACAGCATGCTTGATCTTATAAAGCCATCTGGAAGTCACTACTGACTTTCCTGTAGGTCTGGGAACAACTTCCCACACATCATTCTTCATGATTGAATTGTACTCTTCAACCATGGCATCAACCCATACCTGTTTACTTGCTGCTTCTTCGTATGATGAAGGTTCTACACTGATAAGCTGGCTCATAAGACCAGAGTACTTTCGTGGTCTTATGCTTTCTCTAAAAGTTCCAGGAGGAGCTTTATGCTTCTCTCCTTCTTGCATCGTCTCTCGGTACCAAGCAGGTCTCTTTTTGGAAGGAGGAACTTCAAGTAGTTCTTCTAGTGGACTTTCAGTGTTCTCAGGTACATCTGGAATTTGATCCTCAAATTCCTCTTCCTCCCTCTGAATTTCTGAATCCGAAAACTCAAGTGGAGAAATTGCATCTTTCGGTGAAAGCTCTAGTGTTTTACGAAACACAACTTCTTCATGGAAGATCACATCTCTACTGACCTCAGTGTTCCTTTGCCCCGGTATATATACTTGATAAGCCTTTGAGCAATTACTGTACCGAACAAATATACCTTTCTTATCGGAGGGTTCTAGCTTGGCCCTCTTTTCTTTTGGCACATCGACATACACAAGAGTGCCAAAAATCCTCATGTGGTCAACTGCAGGTTTCTTCTTGGTGAACACTTCTTCTGGAGTCTTCTCCCCCAAGATAGCATGAGGACTTCTGTTCTGAACAACAGTACCTATAGCGTCAGCCCACAAAGATAAAGGAAGATCTAGATTGGTGATCATAGCTTTAGCAGCTTCACAGATCATTCTATTCTTCCTTTCTGCAACCCCATTTTGCTGAGGGTTGTAAGGCAATGTTAGCTCTTTCTTGGTTCCTGCTTCTCAACAAAAATCATCAAAGTCATTAGCTTCATACTCACCTCCGTTACCTGATCTCAAGATACGGATGTGTCTGCTGGTCTGATTTTCAATTAGTGTCTTGAACTCTTTGAACCTGTCAAAGGTTTCACTCTTGGCCTTGAGGAAGAAAATCCATGACTTCCGAGAGTAATCATTAATAAACAAGACATAATATAAACACCCACTTAAGGAGGGTGAAGACATAGGCCCACAAATGTCAGAATAAATCAAATCCAAAATTCCTTTAGATCTACTTTTGCTTCTTGGAAAGGACTTCTTAGTGTTCTTACCTAGAGCACATCGTTTGCAGATTCCATCATGTTTTAGGGATACTTCTGGCATACCTGTGACCATTTCTGCAATCCTGGGAGAGCTGTGTAATGAAGGTGTCCAAACCTTCTATGCCATAGTTCACAAGGGTCAACTGTGTGATGTACCAAAGCATGAGTGGAATCTTCGGAAGCCTTGTAGAGGCCTCCCTCTCGAACCCTAATCTGTACCGCTGAGCTTAGATCTGTGTTCGTTGCCCATTAAAGGATCTTCTTGTCCATGAAGAGGACTCTGTAGCCCATGTCTTCTAAGCCAACAACAGATAAAAGATTCTTCTTTAAACCAGGAACATAAAGAATATCATCAATATGAAGAATCGTACCCGAGTCAAGTTGAAGTGAAGTTGAGCCAACTCCTTCAATCTTTTAAGTGAAGTCATCTCCAAGTTCTACCTGGGTGGTGAACTTCTTCTTTCTGTAACTGGTGAGAGCTCCATGGTTACCTGTCATGTGCCTGGAGGCACCACTATCCACTAACCAAGAAGTGGCACAATCTGTGAAAGAACCAGTGAGAGCAGAAATCAAGTAGTACTATCTTCTAGGTTCTTCAGTTTTGTTAATCTTGGGTTTCTTCTTCTTCTTTAGTTCTTCATCTTCTTCTTCCTCTGCGCAGTAGATGCTTGAAATCTTTGCTCGGGTTTCTTCTTGTTCTGCCTGCAGTCTTTAGCAAGATGTCCAAATTTGTGGCAATTATAACATTCCACTTTTGACATGTCAGAAAACTTACCTTGAGGTTTCTTTCCCTTCTTTTGCTGAGGGAAAGGCTTCTTGAACTTCTTTGTCTTTGCTGCAAGTGCAAGGTTGTCTTCCTTGGTCACCTTGCCTAAGGTCCTTCCGTCTTCTTCTATACATTCATGCCAAAGCCTTTCAAAGGTTGGCTGATTCTCATGTCCACTGATGGATGCCATGAAAGTTTCCCAAGAGCTTGGGAAACCATCAACCACTGTTTGCACAAGGTCATCATCATCAACAGTAATACCAATAGCAATGAGTTGATCTCTTACCTGTGCAATCTTCGTGAAGAAAGAACCGACCCCTTCATCCTTATTCAGCTTCAAAGTTCGTAGTCTTTTCTTCAAGACTCTCTTTTGACTGGGAGCCTTCTTCTCATATAGATTTGCCAAAGTATTAAACCATTCTTTAGCAATCTTCAAAGCTATGATGTTAGGAATCATCGTCTCTTTAACAGAAGCATAGATGATTCTTCTAGCCTTACCTTGCTTCCTCATGTAAGCAAGCCTTCTAGCATTTGATGTTGGTTCTTCAATGACATTCAAAACAATGTCATCCAAGTTATTCTCTTCTAGAATGGCTGTTAACTTGGCCTTCCAGGAGTTGTAGTTGGTTGAACCATAGAGCTTCTCTTCCGGTCTGAAAACATTGACAGCCATCTCTGCAATTTAGTCAAATGTTAAGTCTGCAAATCTTATCCCAAGGTCTAGGAAAACAACAACAGTGCCCCTTTACTGTGTTTTCACATGCTAAGCTTTGATACCATGTTGAATTTTAGCATTAGCATGAATACTTAAAAAATTTGCAGATTAACTTTAAACAAATGATAAGTGTAGTAAAATAACATTCATCACATCAACACAATGGACACAAGAGTTTTTCACTGGGGAAACCTTTAAAGGACAAAACCCCCCAAAAACATTAGTAGCTCATCTCGTAAATGAGATGACTTAAATTCTTCAAAAAGTTCCACAAACCCCAATAGGGTTAACCACAAAAATTAGAAGATCAAATTTACAAATCACATTACAATTGCCCAATTTAGACTTTTCAGGAATTAGGGCTTTTCTCTCTCCTGCCCAAAAATTACAGGCTGCCCAAAAATTCTGTTGGTTGCCTAGATCTGAATTTTGCTGCCTGAATGTACCTTGCTAGTTGCTCGGCCGTACTTCTCTGTCTATACTTGTCTGTATGGCTGCCCGATTTGTCTAATCTGCTGCCCGGACTATCCTCCCTGCTGCTTGTTTGTTTGTTCGGCATGCTCGGCTGACAGTGGGAGCTTTTGCTGCTGCCCGGAGGGCTAGCAGCTTAGCCTGAGCCCTTTTTGGGCTGGTCCGTGGGCTTCCCTAAGGGTTTGTGCAGCCCTGGGTTGCTACAGCACGCTCACGGGTATGCCTATAGGCTACCCGGAGGGACTGTTAGGCCACGACAGCCCTTAAGGGTCTTCCCTAAGGCTACCTGAGGGTTGGTCGTGAGCCAAACCCTCACGGGTATGCTTGTAGCAGGCTGCTCGAGGGTGTTGAGAGGGCAGTGCCCTCTAGTGGCCTGCTCGCAGTGAAAAGGAGGGTAAAACCCTCAATGCTGCCCACAGAAGAAAAATCGGGCAGCCCGTGAAGAAGGATGAGGCTACCCGTGGAGGTAGTGGATCTTCCCGGTGAGAAGATGAAGGTGTTCAGAGGAGGATAGGGCTGCTTGAGAAGCTTGTTCTGAGGGTTTGATGAAGAAACCCTTGAGACAAAAAATAGGCGAAATCCTAGCTGAGGGTTTTGCTTCTTCAACCCGTGAGATCTTTCGAATAGCAGCTGTACCTATGAGAGCAAGTGTTTGTGTAATATAGAATTGGCTTGATCTTCTTTTATATGCTTGAGTCACCTGTAAGTGGACCAAAATTAGAAAAAAAAAAAATATTATTTTATTCTTTTCTAATTTTCACTTTTACCTTTAACATGCCAAATGTCCTTTATGTATTTTTGACGTTTACCAAAGTCCTTATGTATTTTTGACTTTCACCTGTGGTCCCTTTTCATGTGTTCCAAAAGTCCTTACGTATTTTTGACGTTTGTTTTTAGCCTTTCTCCAAGTACCTCTATGGTCATTACGTGTGGTCTTTTAAATTTTAATTCCATTCAAAGTACATCATCATGAACCATGAGAGTTACTAATGCTTTTTTCTCACACTCTGTGTGATACCAAGATTAGGTACTAGGGTATCTTAACCAAGGGTAGATAAGCCTTGGAGAAGACCCCAAGCCCATTGACAAAGGGTCAGAGTGTCAGACATGCCTATAGACCAAGTCTAGGGCTTATAGTGCCTTCCTGGTAACAGACTAGGTGCCTCAGCCATAGGCTGCATAATTTGACCCTAGGTCAAATACTTGGTAATAGACCAAGCGTCTCCATTCTCCAAGAGAATGGCTACTCAAAACTAAGCTGAGTCTACCAGTACTAGACTGGTTCACATCGTGGTCCCGGACCAGATGTCTACCATTCAACAGAATGGTCACTCAACACTAGGTTGAGTTTACCCAGGGCAGAGCTGGGTCCATATCATGGTCAAGGACCAGATATCTACCATTCAACAGAATGGTCACTCAACACTGGGTTGAGTCCACGCCGTGGTCTCGGACCAGGTGTCCCCATTCTCCTAAGAGAACGGCTCTCGATGCTGCTCAGAAAAATCAACATCTCATTCAGGTAGGAAAGGAATGTAGTAGATGGAGATTTCATCCATATCAGGGAAGCCTTCAACCCCTCCCTTTTGATATTGCAAAGTTTTGTTCATCATAAGAACTTTTGTGGTCTGCTTAAGGACTGCATCTCCATACATTATGAAAATGTAAGATTTTTTGCCCAAATGACTATCTAGATAAATTAGTTTAAGATGAAAAGTTTGCATCAATTCTTTCTATTTTTTGCCCAAATGACTATCTAGATAAATTAGTTTAAGATGAAAAGTTTGCATCAATTCTTTCTATGGGTTGCAAAGTGGTTGACACTGAAAATGTCAAATCTCTTGTTCTAGGAAAACAAATACACAATCTCACACAGATCAACCTGATTTATTTTTCTAAAATGGATGAAATTGCCATCCTTTCAAGGAGTACAAGCAAAGCCATCATAATATATTTGATTTGCCAGAATGCGTAATATGTTCCTAATTTGCTTTGTTTTTACTTCTGTCAGAAAGGATTCTAATTCAGGTCTATTATCAAATTTTGAAGTGCTTGAGCTATTAAAATCCAGAGGAGCTACCCAAGATCCTCTGGGCTCATTTGGCTCTGCAACTCACTCTGAATGCAAGGTAAGAAATCTTGTAACCTTGAACTTGTTGGTTATCTATATAAAACTCGTTCTAATATTTTCACTTTCCTTGGGTTGTTAAGGTATTTAAATTTATATTGAAAGATAATCATCATTGTCTTTTCCTTTTAATACAGGTTTTTGACTATCTGGTACAATCTGCAGCATGCAACCAAACTCTGGAGAGCGTGAAAGAGTTTTTGCAGAAAGTTGAAAAGTTTTCACTTACAAAAGCAGAAAGGCTTCAAGTTCTGAATCTTAGGCCTTCAACAGTTGTTGAAGTCCATCTGGTGGTGTTCTTATCCATTGTATCTTATTTCAATTTAGCGATCAGGCTTTTAGATTTCAATTTTGGGGGAGTGGGATATTCTGATTTTGTAATTCGATTGTAATTCTTTTTGAAGTAGATAGTAGAAGATTGTGAAGAGAGAATGTCAAGCTCAACTGTTGATGAACTTCTTGAAACTGTGAAGAATACTTTGCCACCTCCACCAGAAAAGCCCGAGGAAGAAGAAGAAAATGCTGAAGCAGACGAGGGAAATGGTGAAGAGATGGATGGCGCAGCTGCTGAGGAACAAGAGGAATAAAGTGGCCTGTTCTGTTCCGGTAGCCATGCATAGATTTGAGTTTCATTTGATCCTGATCTCTGTAGCTGTGTGGATTCATTTCTCAATTGTAATTCCATGCTTACAAGGTTCTCACTGTTGCTAAGGGTCTGCACTAACTGGCTATGAGAAACCATGTATTGTGGCCTGTATCACGCTCTAAGCCATGTCTCAAAAGTAAATCCAATCTTAACTCACAAGAGAGGGTGAATGGTAAAAACCCATGAAACATATATATTGCATAAACGTGACTTGCTGAATAGATTAAAATTTGTGGATATCGACTCACAGAATTTATTACATGATCTACTTTGGATGGTAGATTTTTGTCCAATTCGTTTAGTGTTTAGTATTTAGGGTGTTTTTGGATCCCTTTATCTCTCAACAATTGGAAGATGGGGAAATACATTTTTATTCGATTTTGGTCCTGACGCAGAGATGCTTAAAAGTTGACCTGAATTGCAGCTCTATCTGTGAATGAAATTTGAATTAGCGTAAAACTGATTTGGAATTCAATTTAATGGCCAAGCTGTCTATGATTTAAAAATTCTTTCGATAACAGAACAATACTATCCTTGAATTTCTGTCAATTTATCATTGATTGAACTGTGGCCTTTCTCAGTATTGTGGGATGTGTTAAGAATATTTTCTGACATAGTGAATTGTTAGAATATGCGCTAAAAATGTATCGAAAATTATATACCTTATAAACCTGTATTGAGAATTATGCACTCTAAAAGCAAGGTGTGGAGGGATAAATATAAACATCTGTACTGAGAATTATGCACTCTAAAAGCAAGGTGTGTAGAGATAAACATAAATATTTAAAAAAAAATATGAGTTGAAATGCATGTGTAACCTCAGGGCTGTTCATAATTGGTACAAACTTTGTTACTTAGAAGTTTGTGGAAATGATTCACAAATTTATAAATATTGATAAAATTAATATAAGTTAATCAAAATCCTGCATTTATTTTGCTTAACGTTATAATTCATTTGAAAATGGTTGGTAATTCTATTGATATGAATAAAATAACATGTTATAATTCATTCATTAGGGGTGGTTAGAGTTTGGGGGTGGGGCATCTTTTATGACTAAAATAGAAAGCAAGAAGTCAACTATGAATGGGGTCTGAGCAAAAGCATTAATAAGTAGGCTGAAGCTTTAGCCCTTAATCAGGGATTAAATTTTTTTGGACTCTAGACGACCTAGGGTCTTAATTGTCATTGGGGACTCAACTATTGTTGTAAGGCGTATGTGTAAGCCTCACGACTTTAATTGAAGGCAAGTTAACATGATACATCCAGTGAATCCAAAGAGTGGAGTTTTCATTGTCCTAGTGGTCCAAAATTTGCAGGTGGATTCTCTAGCCAATCAGGCCACGGAACATGGTTTGGAAAATTTTAAATATAGGGGTGCTTCATTATTCCCCTATTCCATAATCATTCGTCATATGATCGAACACAGTTTGCATGGATATCACAGTTAAGGGCAAGTGGTAGGAGGCATTCATTATGATAGGGCACAAATAATTCTTGTAGTATCTCAGGTACCTTTGCACACTGTAGGTTTAAAGATGGGTGCTTCATTATTCTCCTATTCCATAATCATTCGTCATATGATCGAATACAGAGTTTGCATGGATATCACAGTAAATGGCAAGTGGTAGGAGGCATCCATTATGATAGGACACGAATACATCTTTTAGTATATCAGCTACCTTTGCACACTGTAGTTTTAACGGAGGAGCTGCTTAATCAATTGAAACCCCTCCTTTCCTTGGACAGATAGGATTATGGCAATTGTTTAAGGGAATTCGTTTTGCAGCAATGGCGATTTTGTTTTCATTAAACCAAGTCCATTCTTTGTTCAGTATTCCACATTTCCTCTCTGGTTAATTTGTGGTTGGCATTTCCGTCCGAATGTAGATAGTTTTATAGTGGAGTTATCTCAGTGTATCAGCAAGAATTGGATTCGTGCTTTCCAACTTGTCTTGAAAGGGGCGGTCAGGAGGCATCCTTGACTGTTGAAGCACAAACTATTTGTGTAGAGGAGGTATGGCCTGTTCTTGGCTGTTTTGTGATGATTTATGCCCAAGTTTTTAGACCTGTAGCTTTAAGTTTCTTTTGGTATATTTGATAAAATTAGAGGAACCAGTATGGAGTGGAATTGTGGTCTTATAGTTTGTTGGGTTTCATTTATACCCCTCACGGATTCCATGGACAGTGATAAACCACCTGGGGTGTTGCCTATTTTGTGAGATTTTGTTTTTTCATAAATTTCCTCTCAAGCATGAGGGTTTATTAGGAGATAATAGAACCTCCCTCTTTTTAGCCATGTGCAGGATTCATTCTCAGAATGAAAACTGTAACACAGACTACATAGTAAATCAAAGAAACCTTGTAACAAATATTTTTTGAATTGTTAGAAGTAGAGTGCATGGCATTGTGCCAGACGGTTACAAGCATGTCCAATAAGGCTCAATCTGCTACCTGAAATGTAATAATGCTTGTGGGTTCATTGCCAATGGAGAAAAAAATTAAGATTCAATTTATCAGGTCCCAGGGGATGTAGACATTGTTACCGGTTGAAATGGCAGTCCATGCCACCGGTAAGCATATGAGGAGGAAGTGACCACTGTCACCTTAGTCACTTCTCCCAACTGCTTCAGAAGCCCAAGCCCCCTAGGGGGAGCCCTAATATAACTCTGAAATAACACTCAACACCAAAAGATATTCTATTTCGAGGATGTTAGTGACCAGTGCCTAATGGAGTCATTTCAAAGAGTGGAAGTGGTGTTATGTATGCATATGGAATATACTACTATGGTTATCAATTTCAATGACAAGTGAATGACAAATATCAGTCTCTATACAAGTATGCAATGTCATGCAAATGAGTAGTGTAATCAAATCAACAACCAAGTACTTGCAATGTATCAAACTATGAAACAAATGCTGTTAACAAGTATTAAGTTATCATCATATATCAGTTCGAAGCACATGTACAGCAGTGTATATCAGTTTTGTATGTAAGTATTATGACAGTAACAGTAGTTCAAGCATTCACTATAGCATAAAAATAACCATCATCAAACATCAAAGCCTAAACTTTGTGTATATTTTATGCAGACTGTGTACGTTGATGGAGGATGCAAATAGTCCACTTGTGGTAATTCTAGTTAACAATCCAACAGTTAGATCACAAGTTTGTACCATCAGTAAGTTAATTATCCAACCTGTTTATGTCTCCTTGTATGCAGGGTTATAGGGCAAATATGAAGGACAATACAGCAATGTTAGGGTGTGGAGGGCTGCCACTGTAAGGGCAGCCCTAAAGCTCGGTTGGAGAGGATCCGAGGCTACTTCTGCAGCAGACTGCAGGTGGAGGGAGGGTTTGGAAGGTGACCGGGGGAGTAGGAGAGGGCTTCTACAGTAGTTCGAGGAAAGGGATTGAGGGCTGCTGCTATAGCAGTAGACCTGAGATAAAGGGGCAGTCCTAGGGCTGCCTCAAAGGCAGACCCAAGGATGAAACAAATAAGGAAAATAGGGTAGCGAGGGTAGAAAGAGACGAATGGGAGGAAGCCGAGGGTGAGAGTGGGGAGCAAAGAGGCTGCCGAGGGTGAGAGTGGAAGGGAACGAGGGTTAAGGGAGGAATTTGTAGGACTGTTTCTAGGTCTGAAGATGAGGATAAGGGTATGCCAAGATTCGCTAGCCCTAGGGATTCTAAGAAGAAACTGGCTTCCAAATGAAGGGAGAGAACCAAGTTAGGCAACTATACTAGGAAAGTATGGATAAAGCCGTAGAGGATTCTCACAAGGAAACATACCTCTTTTTTCTAAGTTGACAAAAGGTTGGAAATGACCTACTCTAGAATAAATGCAACCCTAAAGCTACCATTCAGTCATGAATAATGCATCCTCAACCAATATCTAAACAAAGAGATTAGAAACCAAACCCCAGTGTGCTTGTGTTTAGCCAACAAATCTAAGCAACACCATGAAAGAGAATTTAACCAAAGAACTTCCAAAAACCAGCTTGCATAACCAAGAAAATTATCCTCAAGTGGGGCGCATTCTCTCCAAAGAGCCCTAGTTAGGGTAAAATAACAACATAGTAATAATCTCACTTATCTCCTGTTTTAAAATGAAAGTAAGGAGATCTATTTATATGATCTCACTCACCTATTACAAAAATATCCATGCCGACATGCCTTTAAAATGCCAATTTGAAATTATAAAATGTCAACTTAAAAATTAAAACAAAATAATAATAAAATAAGACCTAATGGAGGCTCAAGGTAGAGGCTACCTGGGGTATTGTCCCATAGGTGCCAAAAACAACCTAATTAAGTGAATCACTTTGAATGAAAGGCTGGAGTGAGCTGGAAGGGGGGCGTTATGTTCCTACTAACCTTGAGATGCTGTAAAATTCCTTAAATCCCTCTTTAAACAACATGTACGACATGGTGAAGGAGATAATGTCATGATGAGGAAAGAATTCCCAAGAGAGAGAGCACCGGCTGAATGAGAGGCTAGGAGGGTGTCCTTGTAGCTGTAACAGAAGACCAAAGCTTCATCACTGAGACTAAAGCCATCCAAGCAAGTATACATGGCGTGTAGTCATGTGGCCAAATGACCAAGCTCTAGGAGCCTCGGACACCAACTCTGAGGTTAAAACCCCCAACAAAGGGTAGTCAATAGTGCCATTAAGCCATAGTACTACTAGAGGAAGAGCCAATGGGCCATGCCATGACTAACGCCACAAAAAAATTGCCCTTTTTGTTTGAAATAGGCCTCTCTCTCTGGGGTATATCTGAGGCGCTCGCTGGGTACAGATGCAGTGTAACAGACATGATTGAAAAGAACCAGGATTTCCATATTCTTGCATGTTTTTTAATTTGATCAGTGAATCTGTTTTGCAAAATATATTTTGTTTTAGAATATTTTTTATAGCCTTTATATCAATAAGAATTTTGAATCCTTTGTTAAGGACACAATAGCTTTCTTTTTTTGTTTATATTATTGTGTTGACCTCTCAAGCTACAACACCTTTTTTAATAGAAATCTATAATAGAAATTGTTATAATTTATTTAACATTTATAAAAATGGTTATAATTTATTTAACATTTATGGAAAGAAGGAAATCAAGAAACAATATTTTGATAACAGAGGCTTAGTTTTATATATCATTTATAATACAAATCTATAACCATTTTTGTAAAAAAAAATGTTATTATTCATTTAACATTTATGAAAAGGGGAAAATCAAGAAACAATTTTTTATTTGCAAAGACTTAGTTTTATAATTCATTTAACATTTATGGAGAGGGGAAAATTAAAAAAAACAAAAAAAAAATATTTTGATAAGAGGAAGGTTGGTTTTTAACTATTCATAAATATATTTATTATTTAATTTATTTGTTTTTATGTTTATAGATGATAATTCTCTTTTTATATTATAATAAAGCGTAATCTAATTTAAAGTATAAACGGTATATTAATTTCAGTTTGTAGATTTCTGCGGTAAGATAAGTTGTTGCAGGGTTTTTCCGGACAATCCGCAGTAGACATTTTTAGGTCGATGTTTCGATTCCGACTCTGGAACCATCATCAGGACAAGTGTTCATGTCTAATTATGAGTTGTGTATTTACTGATGTGTTCTAAGAGAGTGTTAAAACAATAAACATGTATTTGTTGCACATCAATTTGGCTGAAGTGTAATGATACCAAGTTGAAAAAAAAAGGGTATATTAATGTTTCATGTCTAATTATGAGCTGTGTATTTAACTGATGTGTTCTAAGAGAGTGCTAAAACAATAAACATGTATTTGTTGCACATCAATTTGGCTGAAGTGTAATGATTCCAAGTTGAAAAAAAACGGTATATTAATGTTTCATAATTACTAATTATGATTTGTTTATTGAACTGATGTTCGATAACATAGTGCTAAAACAATACACATGCATTTGTTTCATTTATTTTCAAGAAGATGGAATATTCAAGAAACATTATTTTGATAGCAATAGCAGAATTTTTATTATTGTCGATGAAAAATATATGTTTATTATTTATCTATCTGTTGAGGCCTGGAAATTCGCAGGCCACAACAGCAAGGGATTCTCCCCAGTCAACGTTCCCAACTAGCCCGTGACTGTTTGGTATAGGGAATCCGTCCGGTTTGCAGTCCGGCTACCGTAGGTCAAGTAACAAAAACAAAGGTTTTACCGGTTGCGGCCTGGTCCACCGTGTATATTTTTGTATTTTTTACTTAAAGTATGATATGCACGTGCCTAATTAACAATGCAGGGTGATAAAGATGCAAAGAGTATTCACAACGTGATGCGCAGGTTCTTTCCTCTCGTCTTAGAACTCACAAGCATCTAAACCACATATGCAGCAACAAAGTAAAGCTAACTATCTATATATCTATCTATCTATCTATCTATCCCCGGGGAGCCAAATTGTAACTTATTTATGAGTAATGTGTATTGTGTATGCATTATAAAGAGAAATTACAGATAGCTGATATTCCTTCCTACAACACATGAACGATTAAAGATATTTAGACAATCAAATAGCCAATTGTTTATGAACAACGTACATTACTCATGGCGGTAATTCCACAGAATAAACTAGAAATCATCCAAACAAGAACATAGGCTCTAAGAGTTAGAACGATCTCACGGTTAATGGACAGAAAGTTGGAAAAACAAAATAGTTCATCTTTCCGCAATCCATAGCATAACATTTGAAAGTCCCACCAATCTTTCTCCAACAGGCAAACAATAATTCTTTATTGCAAAAAAAAGTAGTTATTCTTACAATATCGCTTTACATGTCTCCTTGGGAAAAAGCCCTTTGTTCTTCTAAGTTCTCTATATTTATACACCAAGATGAGACTGTTGGGCTGCCCACAAATAACCTTTGGGCTTCCCAACTCTTCGCCTCCCAAAATTTCACTTATATCGAGTGTTTACAAATGGTTACATATTACACAAGTGAATGATCATTCACGAGGAGGGCCCTACTTGGGTATTTAAAAATTTCTTCCACGCCAAAGCCTCAGAGGCAATACCTTCAAACGCACAAGGTTCCAAGAATTGAATGTTTATCTCGAATTTAGCAGTGTGGTTCTTGATGGCCTCAATCCTGGCCGCACTCAAACGAAGCTGGTCCTCCAATAGCTGCACAATGATGGCCGAATGATCTACTTCACTCCTTAAGAGCTGGTCGTTGAGGGCCTTAATGTGCTGTGTTTTTGCTTCCTCCTCTTGATACCTCTTCTGTAAAATCTCCACAAACGAGTTGTGGTCTGGAAAGACATCTAGCCTCTGCTCAGCTTCCGTCTGGCACAGGCTAAAGGTAATCAGGAGCCTTCGGAAGAATTCTGTGCATGCTCCTTTCGTTTTTTCTCACAGCCTTTTTGAAATCTTCTGCTGTGTTTATAGCAAATTCTAATAAGTCATAATCCTGCTGCAGGGCCCGTCGATCTTTCGAGGGCAACTCTGCAGGAGTTTCTTCATTATTTTCCAACCTTGCCATTCTTGCGGTCAGGACTTCCATGACATCCTGAGATCTATCAACAAAATAAGAGGCAATCTCCAGAATTTCCTCTAATCGGCCGTCTACTTGCAAAACTTTGCATCTCTCTTCCTCTATAGCAGTCTGCAGCTGAAGCATTTTGGCCTTTTGTGCCAGCACATGTTCCTTGAAAGGTTGGAGGTCAACCTGCTGCTCTTTTGCTGCCTGTAAAGCTGTTGTCAGAGAAGTGATCTGTTCTTGAAGTCTTGCTTCTTGTTCTTGGGCTTGCTTCTCATTCGCCTCCAAGGTGGTTTTCTGCAACTCTAAGTCTTCTATCCTTCCCAGCAGCTGTTCCTTTTCCACCCTTAGCTCTTGATACTCTTGCTGCACTCTCTCCAGACACTCTTGTGTAGTTTCCATAGACCTCCTTTCTGCTTGGAGAATCTGCAGTTCATCCTTTGAAGACCTCATCTCCTTTTGTATGTCTTCGTATTTCCTCTTTAGCTTGTTGCTTTTTTCTCTTTCCTTTCTCAAGGTGTCTTTCAATTGAGCAGAAGACTTCTTGGATTGCTCCAGATCGGTCATGATTTTGTCCACATTATCCTTCGAGGCGTGGATCAATGCAGCTCCTGCTCGAATGGTGAATCTGGTATCTCGGTCTGTCCCATATACAACGGTTGTATCTGTTATCATTTTCCCGGACAGACCTCCTGTTGCAACCTTCTTTTCAGTCCTCTTCACTATTCTCTTGGTTTCCCTGTCATAGAAGATGGTGTTAAAATCAAGGATTTCTTCCCCTTTCTTCTGTACAAAAGGGACCAGTTTGAGTGTGGGGACCGTAGACTGTCCAGGTAGGTCGGCAGCCGGTACTTCTGGGTCCTGAACCTCGGGGTTTTCAATGTCCTGGGTCTGACCACCAGCTGTGTCAGAGGCTAACTGTTCTGTCTCTGTCTGAGTCAGCTTTAGCCTTTCTGCTTCTTGTTTCTGAAGCTCTTCATCAAGCTTTCTTTTCTTTTCTTCTTCTTCATTCCTTGCATCTTCCTCTGCTTTTCTAGCTGCCTCCTGTGCAACTTTTCTTTTCTCTTCTTCTTCTCCCTGCAGCCACCCTGCAGCTTCTTGGGCCAGCCTTTGTGCTTCCTCATTTCGTTTCCTGGCTTCTTCATCAGCTTTTGCTTGTTCATCCTGCCCCTTCCCACCTGTTGTGGTCATTTTCTTCTTGGACCTTCTCCTCAAGGCTGTCATGTTTAATGCATTTCGGAAGACAGATTCTTCTCTATCCCAATGGTGGGTGTATTCGAAATGGACGTTGTGCTCTTTGCAGTGTTCAGCCACTTTGCTGTGAGAGTCATTTCTATGGAAGGGCATCTCACCAAAATGAAATTTGTCCAACTCTTCTACAAACTCATCTACTTTCTTTACTCTGTTAAACTTATAGCTCCCTAACTTGAAAGGCAAAGGGGGATACTATAGTCTTCTTATGTTCAAACAAAAAACTTCCAATGCCATCCAGGAATACTTGCCTAACTGCCTCTTTATGAATGATGTAGTATGTGGCATATTTGGGCAGTAGGGAGGGTGCTCTGGAGCCTCCAAACATCCTGAAGTAGAGTCCATTCTCAATCAAGAAATAATCTGCATATTCTTCGACTACCTGCAATGCCTCTTCTAACATGCAGTCGCATTCTTTCAGAAAAATGAGAGTATACAAGGGCATGATGAACTGTTCACAAACCTCCCGGTAATGACTATGGTATTTGTGTGCCCATAGTGGCTTGTATGCAGCATAAACAGGCATCCTCTCCCTGTCCCAAATGCATCTTAGACCGGGGAAAGGTTGATTGCACAATATACAATCAACAAGTATGGAACTCATATAAAATTCAGACCTCTTTTGGGACACTCCTCCTAAGGCTAAGGCCATACAGGCTGAAAGACTCTTTGATACTATGTTAGCCCAGTTGAAAATGGTCCCCTGGGTTGCAACATAAAAAATAATGGGTATCCACTCCAGTTTGAAACTCTTGCCATGCACTCTTCCAAAAATTCTGTTAAGCATTAAGGCGATGAACCTGTATGGGGCCCTTAAGCTTGCTGTGTCATACTCTCCCGTAGCCCTGGTTCTGAAATGCTTTCCAGACAACATCATTCTTTCAAGGGTCTCAACAAGGTCCATTCTGATGTTTTTTAACCAATCGTCAGACAAAAATATTTGAACTTCTGGCAGGTGGTAGGCCAGTGCTACATATCCTGAGCTATAGGCAGCATAGCCTTGTTTGTCAACGTTCTCCAGGATCATAGTGGTTACATCTGCCGGAGGCAGAATCCAACCAATTACTTCAGAGCATGGGAAAAGCTCTGGTCTTGTGGCAATCTTCATCAGTGAAGATCTCTCTATATTTGCGTATATACCTTCTTCTTCCAAGCCCATATCAGGCACCTCTCGACGCGTGATCAATCTGTATATCTCTCCCCATTGGTACTCGGGTTCCACACCAGATATGCACTTGGTGTCCTCATAGATGTATTCGGTTTTGGTGACAACCTCTACTTCGGGCTCCTCCTCAACCACAAGGGGCCTTCTTCTTTTTCCTCTTCGACATTTCGAGGTCGGAATCTTCCTGTCATATATGAACTTATAAACATTAAGCCATTTCCAGATAAGTTGCAAACATTGAGACAACAGAGTGCAGTGTTTCACTTCATCTATGTTTAACATGACATAAATTACTTAAATGAAGCAAATATGTGAAAGCTAACACTGCTGTCTGATACCAAACAATTTTATTAACCAATCTCGAGCAGGAAACAAATTTACATTGAAATGAAGAAAATTACGGCTATCTCCGGGCGCCATGATCATTGCGCTGCGGGGAATGACAGGGGGATTTATTCAAGTTTTCTACGGCGCGCTTCAACAAAAATACTACTCATGCAACCTATGGTCACTAAAAACTATATTGCAGTGATACATACCCTCCACCGGTTCGGGTTCGAAACCGACCGTGGACCGAGGCGCGCAAAACAGCGTGACGAAATGCGGTTGTGGTTTGAGGATGCGGGTAGCACGAAAACAAAAAAGGGGGGGCAACCATTCCAAAAGCTACAGGAAGGCCATGAAAAACCTTCCCCTACCAAGACATCATCATACAAGGCAGATTGGTGCAGACAGCGTAACGGCCGTCTAGCCGTCTGCACCAAACCCCCCATTCACTAAGCGCAGGGTCGTATAACAAAAGGCCGTGGTAAAACAACTACCCTGTGGGTCTAAACGCCCCCCCACTATATATACAAGAAAATAATGGGGCCAACGGTAAAATGGCCGTGGAAAAATCAACGAAACGCCCAAACGGAACGGGATAATACGAGCCTACCTGGCACTGCTGCGTAACCGGTGGGAAGAAGACTATCAAGTTTCCACAGTTGAGCCACCTGGAAACGCGAGTACCGACAACGGGGTCCTTGCGAGCCCGGGAGAACGACAACACACGAGAGCGACAACGAGCAACAGTCCAAATAGAATAATAGAAAAATAAACCCAGCCCCAAATATATATAGTCAACCACGTGCGGTGGGGACCAAAATAAAAATCGGACGGCGGAAATAAACGGATCGGAAGTCGTAGGCATATTTCCTTCCGCAACGTCAGATGGCAAAATCACTAGGCTAACCGCCGAGACACCCGAGAGGAAAACCAATAGTGCATCGGGACTTCACAGGACCTCAATGTCGAGGCGATAGCGAAAACAAGATCCGCAACGACGGAACCGTAAAGGATATCACCGTCCGCGAAAGGCGAAGATCGGAGGAAAATCAAATGAACGACCGGAAGGATAGTGCCTTTTTCATCCGCAACGGCGGAAGCCCAAACTTAGAGATCGACGAAAACAACAAAGCGGGGTTCGAAAAGTCAAGGCGATGATCGGGAGACTTCACAATTTGCCATCCGCAACTACAGAGAAAGTAGCAATAAAAGCTCCAATGTGAAAACCAAAACCCAACCGATTAAGACAAACGCATCGGAGAAAAAGATCGGGGCTGAAGCTTATTATTTCTCCGCAACGGCAGGAGCGTAAGCAAGAAATCTTCCGATTCAAATACTTGAAAATGCACTCAAAGGCAAAAGGCAAGTTTAAACAAGTGGTGGGTTAATTCAAGCCTTAGAAAAAATCTTTCTGAAGGATCATCAGATCAAATCAAAGAAGAAAATCAAACCGATATAAGCAAAAGGAGGGTCCCGAATTTTTTTTTGAATTTTGGGAAATTGTTGCAGCTGCAACACTATCTTTATCATTACAAAAATTTAATTTCATTAATAAAACAAAATTACATTATGTATATGCTTTTTAGCATTCTTGATTTGTAAAGAACAAAAAGCAAAAGAAAAAGCTATCATATACTATAGATATCTAGAAATTGATTCAAAGCCCATTCCAGCATCTAAAAACACCTCACAAAATTATATGCAACAAAAGGAGGATACCACATAGGTCTATTTAAAAAAAAAAGTCCTCTTATACATACTCTGTTGGTCACTTTTTAAAATTACATCAAGAAGTAAAGTGTCATTTTGGCCACTGATAACATAAAAAAATATAACACCTGGAATAAATTAAAGGAAGGACAAAAATATTCAAAATGTAATTTTTTCTTCCTAAATACTCCACTGTCCATGTTCAAGCAAAATACCAGTTTTTCATCAACCATTAGTTCTCATATTTTTCCTTGAAAACGTGATTAAAGAAAATGGAATTAGAAACATGAAGAAAACCTATTGTCTCATCAAATAAAGGCCGTAGCAAGCTGTTGACCAATTCACATTACCCTTTTATGCATTTTATCAAAAGCAAATAATTCCCAAAAAATTGAAGATTCGTAACAACTATTATTTGTCGAAGTAAGAGTTAACTTTAAGGGCATCAATTTTGAAAAATTGTTTGAAACTTGCTCAATCTTGCTTTAAATTTTAATGTGTTGGAGTCCTTTAGGAAGATGATTCCAACAACATTGCATGTTAGTGAAACCCCTTGTGCAACTCCATCGAAAAAGGTTTAGGGACCAATATTATCAATGTCCTCCACAATAATATCTTTAACAAACTTGTATTTTTCAATTAATTAAATTGGTTTAAAATGCCATGTCCCGCCAAAAAACACTCTCGATTGGAGTAGTAGCTCTATATTACATAGGGCTCGTATTCTTTGTGAGCTACATGCCCCAAGCCAATATCAAAAGCAAATATTTAAACATCTTCACATTCATATTTCAACTCTAATCTTTTAACATCCCTTCATCTATAATGGACTCTTTCCAAATTTTCCTAAGACTTAGCGATTCCCTGTATCTCCTTTTAGTCATAAACACCATATGCACAAGTCATTATAAAAAGATTGTTTGATTCTTTCACTCACTTTGCATAAAGGGCATCTCCTATAACCACGCATGTTTATTTTCTACAAAATATCCAATATAATAGCTTTTCCATGTTCCTCTCATGTTCATGTACATATATACGTTTCAAGTTTATTATATGTTCTTTATTTTACTGATGTATTCCTTGATAGAGTTTCAAAACAATTTGTTATCTATGTTCATCTTATGGTCATATATATATATATATTATAGGTTATTAATTTGATTATTTGGTGTGTTGTACGTAATGTGAAAGGAACATTTGGTGGAGAAACACCTAGGCACTTATCCACATCCACAGATGGAACTTAGTGCAAACTCAATGTTGATTACGATATTGCAAAGACATTGAGTGAGGTACAAAACAAAGACAACCAACCCAAGGAATCGACCTTTAGACCTCTTGTATTAAGCACAAAGCACATAACCACACGAGGTAGTTCATTGGGTTACACACACAATTGCACATTTGAGGTGCATCAATTTTTTTAGTAAACAATTCATGTTTATTATGATTGAAAACAAATTTCTACACATATATAAAGAATATATATTGAATAACAAATAATTTATAAGAATGAAAAGATGATGATTACAATGAGACTTGTGATGATATACTTATTTCCATTGACTGGCATGTGCCCTTTGACCTTTCATTAAGTTAATGATATTAGTATTATTATATTATTATCTCTATTACTACGTGTATAACATTGTCACCCCCTTGGGAATGCTTTATCCTCAAAGCATAATAAATATGATTATCTCCAATTGAGCATGTTTTTATGGTGACATCATATTTGCTTGGTTTTAGGTGTTTGAATTTGTTCTTGCTTTGAGTGTTGGCAAGGTTCCTTCTTATTGGTTGCATCATATGTTGAATTCTTTTTACTTGTCCATTTAACATAAAACCTTGACGCCTCTTAGTAACATGTTTTTCTTACTTCCTTTGTTGTATGTTTGTATGTGCTCTTGCACTGTTTTCATTAGTTGTAATTCACTTGTCTTGTGAGAGGATACTTCACCACCACATTAATAATATCAACTTTGTTCATTAAATCCATGAATTGTTTTTCAAGGCTAGTGGTATAATATCCCAACTACATCAACCATTCTACATTTAGCACTATATCCATTTCATAAATTCATGTTTGTAGTTCAAATTCTTGGATTTGAATTAAGGATCTATGACACCTACCTAGTCCTTTGACATTTTTTCCATCAATGACCATAACTATGAAGTCCTTGGTTGGGTACACTAAGGTTTACTTGTTTAACTACATCGATGTCTATACAATTATGAGTATTGTTGGAGTATACTAGTATTGTTGCATTTTTTACCTCTATGACTACTTTAAGCATCAAGGTCTTAATTTGTGATTTCCTTGCCATCGTTGCCAATGGAACTATATGTTTTCTTTCTTACTTACCAACATTACTTAGATGAAGTGGAATGTACTTAGCAGTCAATTTTATTCCTTCTTTCCAAGTAATAGTTTCTTTTGGGGACACCTATCTTTATTCTTATTTTGTTGGGTGCATGATATTGAAGCTAATGATATTGTTCGCATTAATTCATCATCAATTTTAGTGTTTCAATTTTAATTTTACTGTGTTGGCTCATTCTACACTCACTTCTCTCATGATTTGTAGTACGCAAGTTTAGGCTTATTGGCATATTTTTTGTCATTGACTCATCATGTTATTTATTTAGTTGATCAACTCCTCTTTGCTCATAAGTTATCCTCGATGTTTTGTATTCGCGGAGCTTTGAATCATACCCACTAGTAATTTCATTTGATAGATTCAAAATTCTTACTTTTTTTCATCCACTATTTTCAAATAATGTAGTGATTATCCTTATATAGATGTCCCAAATCCATCTCCTATCACATTTACAACATATGTTTCTCTTTTTTATTAATTATAGCCATCATCTTTGGAAATTTTAAAATAATTTATCAAATATATCTCCGTTTAACTATCTGAATCTATTGATTTTATTTTATCTCCGTTTAACTATCTGAATCTATTGATTTTATTTTTTTCCCAACTTTTTGAGACTTCTCAATCCTATTCCTAACTTGCATCGAAGTATCGATTTCATCTTCATAACAATTACCTTCCACTTGTGCTTTGTCCCGATAGTCCATTTTGATGGTTATTTCTTGTGGGTCCCACTTTATTATAATTTATTTTATATACATATGAGGTTATGAATCATTTTGCTTTAAATGATATATTTTTAAAAATATATTTCTTTTCTAATTAATCTTTTAAATATATATATAAAATGTGGCACGACCTTCTTGAAAGGCATAAAGATGGAATTAAAAAAGGTGGTCGAGTCGGTTGAAGTGGCATATGGAGTGAAATTACTACTGCCACATAAGGTAGACGAGGATGTACATGTAATTGTTTTTTATTGTAAGCAGAGATTGTATGAAAGTGTACATACTATGACAGGAAAAACATCGTATGACCTTGAAAACAAAGGCAAGAGGTACGAAAATGTTGTACTAGAAATTTTATGGACATAGTTGAATTGATGAATGTATAGTTGGATTTATATAACAGATCTTTGTGTAAAACATGCAATTAATGTGTGGAATTATTATCTGGATTGACAAATAGCAATAAAAGGTAAGGCAAGAGGTACAAAGTTGGTTGTTGAAATCAGGTTGTACTACAAATTTGTATGGACATGGTTGAATTGATGAATGTATAGTTGGACTTATATAATAGATCTTTGTGTAGAACATGCAATCAATGTGTGGAATTACTATCTGGATTGACAAATAACAATAGAAGGTATGGAATAATGGTTTTGTATGTAAAAATAAGTACAAAAGAATGTTCGAGTATGAAATTTTTTTAACTTATACATTTTTTTGTTCTTTAAAGGATTAACACATAAAATTGATAAGTTTGACTCTAATACCAAATGTTGTGAATGTTAAAATAACCTTAATCTAAGTTTTAAATATACCTAATAACATAATGCAATGGTTAAATAGTTACCAAATTATATACTACATATATAATCTTTTTACATATAAGTGACACTTTTTGTCATGTTGTGACCTCCATCTTCTTGATTTCTTTAATTCCATTCTAACATTGGTATCAACCTAGTTATTATCTAGCCTCCTTTATTGCGTGCTTCCGCGACAAGGCCACAAGGAAAGCTCCAGAAAATAAAGATAATAAGTATTCTTGCTCCAACACTAGGCCAAAAACCTACTTCCTCTTTGCAGGCCACAAACAAGAGGCTTATGTAGTTTGCTAAATTGCTTGACTTAGAGTTTGAGTTCTGTCCAGTCTCATAACATATGAGTGAAGTGGATTTGTATGCCATGAAAATGAGCAATCTGAATGTATTGTAGTCAATTTTATATTGTAGTTATATAATCTTTTAGGAGATTCCCCTGAACCCCTAATAAAAATACTCAAATTAGCTCATGTCGTGTCTCCCAAAGTTGTAACATTGGGAGAATATGAAGCTGATCACTTGAATTCCTGCCAGTTCTGTTGTAGAGGAAAGTGTTCCTATGGCTGGGAGTTAAGAGGCCATCAACATACTAGGGTTGAAAGAGAGACACATATGGTTCTGCAAGTAAATGTAAACAATATTCAAAGATCAGATATGTTCATACCTTAGTCCAATGAAGGTTGATCCAATCATCCCTTCAATCCTCCTCTTACTCCAAGGGACCTGCAAAACAAACTTAACCTTCCTCAAACCAAATAGACTATATGAAAGGAGATTATGTTCAATGAAACATGAAACCCTAATATGATAAACAACATCACATAATCATAATTAGAGATTCAATATAAAAGACACATTGATTGGAAGAGGAAGAGCATCACATCTTTATTAATAATGGAAGAAGTACAAAGATTACCTTCTCCTCAAGCTAGGCACCTCATGAAACCTTGATCTGGTTCTTTAACTTCTCTTCTCCAAGGAACTCAGCCTCCAAGCTCTGCAACACAAGGAGATGACATATAGGGCAAAGGTAGGGGGGATGAGAGTCCCGATTCCTCCAGCATAACAATGCAAAGGTTCTAGTCCCTTCTCATGGGCCTCTCTCCCTCTCTTTATACATTTTTGAAGAGATAGGGTCAAATAGGGGTCAGTTACAACTTCCAAATTTAGTTCCATAACCTCCCAAACCACCCCTAACTCGATATTTTTATTATTTTTTACCACTACAGGAGGTAATCGCGAGTAGCATGAAGGCAAAGTCGTGAATGCATAGTGGAAAACACATGTTTGTAGTGTATAGGTTCACGGTTACATAAAAAAATCTCATTTTAGGGTGCTTTTGCGAATTTCCAGGATTTGGAGTCTTCTACAAAGTTGTTCCCAACTCAGATAAATTTCCAACGGTTCAGAGAAGAGGTCAAATAGAGTTACATAACTCCAGATATGGCTCCTACAATATAGGTGTTTTTTCAGTGACTGTCATGAGGTGTTGTCATGGAAGTGTCGACATGCGATGAAAACATGGTAAAGTGGTCAAAGATAGAGAATGTGTCATTTTGCCTATAACAGATTCCCCCTAATGTATGAGGCTAGAGGGAAATGCGATAACCAAAATACATTATAAAAGGAAACAACTAAGTCATGGAGAGAGTAGATAATCCAAGATCGAAAGGCTTGAATAGAGGTACCTGAAAGAGAGATAAATGTCAGACAATACTGATCTCTGGGACATACAGGTCCATATAAAAATCATCGCCACAAATATACAGGTAGATCCAACATGTGTATAATTGATGTAACTATCATGGTTGCACAATATGCAAAAATGCGCCATATAAAATGTAAAGGAGTCATGGCCACAAGCGAACAAGGTGGATCCATGCTCAATAATCGATCATAGCCACAAGAATACAAGGTGGATCTATGTCTCAACAAATGTCATATGAAGTGTGACAGGTTCTTGCACAACTCAGGCAATAGAAAAATATGACGATGCTACTGTCGGCCCAAGGTCTTCAATCCAAACTGCCCAAAAGGTATGAATCCTAACCATGCAAATAAAGGAGCTGAAGTCAAACATGGAGAAAACAGTTTGATTACCGGTCATTGATGAGGACCTTTAACAAATGTGAAGGAAACCACCATTAATGAAAATGGTCCCTAAGGTACCTAGTACATTCTAACAAGTGTGAATACAAGTACTTGAAGTCGAACACCTGAAGAATCCATCGAGTAGGAGACATTAAGGTATTCTCACTACCCAATAGCGAGGGAAATTTCCACTGATGACTGCAATCCCAAAGGTATTGTCATAAAATATAAATCTCATTCCTAGAGAAAGATCTGTTGAGGTCGATAGGAAGAGATCTGTTGGAAGGAAGGAATTAAGGCATCCTCCGTCATCCAACATGAGGTAATTTAGAGACTGATTGGATCTAGAATTGGAACAAAGTTTTGGAGCAAGGACCGTCGAAGACTGGATGTAACAGACTGATACCAGGGAATGTCTGACAAAAAAGGTCAAGGAAACTACAAAATGGATGAAAAAGGTTTATCCTTGAATAGTGAGCATGACACAAAAGTGACTTAGGCAAATTTTGACACAAATGAACCAATGACACAAATCCGCAATGTAGGAGACATTGACAGATTCCCCATATAATTGGAAAAGAGTCCAACTGGAGGAGAAAAAACTCTGAATCGAGATAAAGTCAAAAACTGAGACCCAACTGTTGATAGACTCAAAACGAGTGATTTGTTCAAGGAGACAAGACTTGCTGCCATGATGTAAAAAACATGTTAATAAACTCCCCTTCTCTCTTTCTTGTAAAGGTTTAACGAGACCAAGAAAGCAAACTCAAGACCTTCTTCATTGTTGGAAAGATCAAAGAAGAGACAAAAGAATGCATGATAAAGCACTGATTCGTGGATTTTATGAGCTCAAATTAGTGGACTCTCAACGGTGTTTTCATAGTTTTGAGAGTTTGAAAACTCCAAAGAAGACTCTAGGGGGGTGATTTTTCGTAAAGTTAGTCTCTCGAGTCCGAAAAAGTATAAAACAATCCAAAGGATAATTCTCTGAGCCCAGGTGAACTAAGGTATGCCTTTTTCATAGTTAGTTGACAAGGTCCAAAAAAGGGTTAAACTATCACCATACCAATGCTCCTTCAAAAGCAAGCATAAGCGCTTTAATTCTAACGAGTGTGAAGGAAAGCGAGATCACTCAAAAATTCCATTTATTTACGAGAATGTACATACAACAATAAACTCGATGCTTTGTACTAGGGTTTAAGTGAGCATGACAATGGCATAAAGAGTGCTCATAATATTTTTCATGTTTAGGTCCAGAGCACGAAAAAAGAGAAAACAAAGCTCAAAAAGAGGTCATTTTCTGTAAGTTTAGTCCTCCAGGTCCAGAAAAGAGATAAACCTATGCCTGAAGATACTCTTCTAGATTCTAAATAAAATAGAGTATTCATTTTTTGTAAGTAATCCACATGGTCTGAAAAAGAAATAACCTACAACCAATGTGGATGATTGTTCAAATTACCTTAACGAGTCTGAAAAAGCAAGTTAACTTGACAATCTAGTCAATTTTAAGGAGTCAGACTAGTGCTTAAAGATAACACCATATCTTTCCCATGAAGTTTTAAGTGTCCGGAAAATTCAACTAGTGGCCTCATTATTGTTTTTAATGAGCTTGAAGGAGAGCATAAAGAATTCTCTAAATGTGAGGAGACGAGTGTTAGCGGTAGGTGAAACTAGTTCCAAGTGCAAGGAATATACCTAAATATAATGAAAGGAACATGAGCAGGATAAAGACACTCGGGGATGTCTCCTCAAGGTAAAAGGTGTCAATTTGTAAAGGAAAAATGGTAAAAAACTAAGTGATGGTGAGAGCAGAGATGAGGGCTTATACAACGAGCTAAAAGCGTGGAATCTGACATCAAGATCAAAAGAGCGAGAAAGGTACATGCAAATGTAGTTACAGCTTGAACACCAAGGTGAGGACAGTAAACAGTTGTGAATCCAACAAAAAATTCCATCTCTAAAAAACAACAACACCAGGATCATATTTAGAAGAAAAGATCTGATGCAGGTCACTTTGGCAGAAACACATACAACTTTGTTTTCTTTCACAAGAGATGTAGTCAATACAGAATCGACCGAAGGAGATTTTATAGTGCCAAGAACCAAGGGTTTATAATCAATAATATTAACCTCATAAGGAAATAAAAAATCAACATGTGAGATAGAGTCTGTAGGAACAAACTCAGTATCACAGGAGTTGAGAAATATATAAGAAAAATCAAACTCATCAGGATGAATGACTTGCTGATCAAAGGGAGAGTCTGAGGACTCAACAAGACCAACAGAAGGAGATCGATCAACGAAAAGATCAGGCTTATTAAGAAAGTTAGGGTTAGAATTTTCCACAACTGAAGCAACATCCAAAAGAAGGTCAGACTGTATCAATGACTCTAGGAAAAATTCATAAGAAGGAAGTAGACCATCCCATATAGGACACATATCTAAACTTTAAAATGGATCAACATAGTGGAGAGAGGGTTTGACAGTCTATATAGGATGGATCACATGATCAAATGCTGGGACCGAGTCCCAAGAAGGTAAGCATGAACATAGAGGCTTCTTCTCAGTAGCAACTGAACACGAGGGATATGAGGCCACATAGCTCACCTATGGCGAGGTAGTGTTTACTGAGACACTAGGAATCAATAAAGGAAAGAACTGGTCTCTAGTTGGGTCAGGAGAAGGATCAATAAAATCCAACTGATCTATAGTGATAATGTCTCCATTATGATTAAAGTACATCACACGAAAGAACGTTGACACCACATCCTGCATGGCATAAACATAATCATGCCCAAGGAGCATATTGAAGTCCAAGAGGTATTCTATCACCATGAAATCAACTAAAACAGTCTTCCCACCCAAAGTAACAGGTGTTTGAGAAATAATTCCCAAAGATATACCAATTCTTCTATTGAAATCCAGTAACTGACTATCAGTCGACATAAGGCTAGGAAATCCCATGCATCTCCAAGCATGTGCAGATAAAATACTAAATGGGGATCCTTCATCAACAATACAACGGGCAATCGTGTAATTTCCAACTTTGACCTTTATCTAGAAAGGTGCAACAGAAGGAAGGCATGACTCAACTAGGATATCCCAATCAAAGGAAGCAATCTGAGAGCTTGGTGGGGGTTCATCCGAAGCAAGGTCAGTGCCCCCTTTTCTAGAAGGTTCTGAACTAGAAATGAATAAAAAATGTCTAGCAGATGATTCACTCTCCAAAGGAAGAGTGGGATTAATAGAAGCTGGAATTGACTTAATCGCTTGATGGAAATCACTCTCTGAAGGGAGAGTGGGATTGACCGAAGATTAAATCGGTTCAACCACTTGGTAAAGGTCACTCTCCGAAGGGAGAGTGGGATTGACCAAAGCTGATATTTGTTCAACCACTTGATCAACTGAAGGTTGAATAGGTTGCTGAGAAACTTCAGACTGTTCAAAAGAGGGATGTCCTTAGAACCAAACTCTTCAAACCTCTACAATAGCAGGGCACTAATGGGTAAAGTGGTCACCCTCACTAATTCTGCGAGGAAACTTTGACTTACATTTCGAATGAGTGGTTTCTAAATGGTGTCAGCATGACTTGCATTACCTGATTGCTTTCCCCCAGTATGATCTCTAGGGGCTGCGTGATTGGATCCAACATAACTAGCAAAGGCTGGTTTCTTTCCCCCAGCATGACCTCCAAATGCTGGGTGGTGAGAATCAAATTGACTAGCATAGGTTGAGTTTCTGGGTCCAACATGAGTTACAAAGGTTGAAGGGGTGTCCACAGCATGAAGTGCATAGGATGAGTGACTAGGTCCAACATGACTTGTAGAGGTTGGAAGGGTTCCATCAACATGACCTGTAGAGGTTGAGTGGTGAGGATCAACTTGACTTGCAGAGGTTTAGTGCTCAGATCCAACATGACTTGCAGAGGTTGGATAGGTTCCCTTAGCATGACATATAGAGGCTGGGTGGTTGGGTTCAACTTGAACTGCAGAGGTTGAATGGGTGCCCCCTTGATTTCGAGTGTTCTTCCTATTATTCCTTCTTTTACTCCTTTTAAACTGTTGGTTACTAGTATAAAAACTTTCACCACATGAGGTAGAAGGAGGAGGAGAGACAACTACAGGTGAAGGGGAAGCAATGTTTTGATTCCCTTGATATAATGATATTACTTAAGAAGAATCGGGAGCATTCATGATGGTTTGAGTGGAAAACAACCACACTGGTACCCATAGGGTGAATCTAGGTAGATTCAAGGTGGCCATCAAAGGAACACCAACATTCCCTGTGAGAGGAAAAGTACAAGGAGATCCTAGCATGGGGATATCCTGGTTGGTGTCCTCAGGGGTGTTAGCCATAGTTTCTAACTTAACCAACAACTGAGGTCAACTGGTAACCAATAGTACAAAGAGAAAACCACTAGAAAAAATCCTCAGTATCAAGACCATGCAAACAAAGGATTCCTTCCAAAGGAGAGTATGGGATGATTAGGTCCCAGAACATACCAATGAAGGTCAGAGAGTAGTTACTTGGCATGTCGTGAAGATTTTTCTGGGTGCAAGCGCTGGAATCACCCAACCTCCCTCCCAAATTGTCAACCAAGGTTACCTTCCAAGTATACCCTAGGAGCAGTGGAAATAGCCTTCCATTTCCACATGTGTAAGAGTCCTAGATGTCAAGATCATAAGGCTACCAAAATATCAAATAAAGGCCGACAGAACAGTCGCAGGTCCAATCGATGCAGATGAGCAGGGTAGCTAATCCCAAAACTCAAGTAGTACCAGGTACCACACAGGGTCGGGAGGAGGTACTGGGTGAGTCCCCAAACATGCAATTACTTTCTTGTATGCTCTATTGAGGAAAGGAGGGGTATCTCCAAATTCTTAGTATCGCATGACCTTGTGCTTGACTCCTCTGTGAGAGGATATTTTTGATATCTTTCTATGGGAAGTATGATTTCTTAAAGATATGCCACTATGTTTGAGTTTAATGTTTTGGGCAGTGAAGATATCCCTAACCCAAAACACTAGCCTAGAATAGTGTGTGTCGTCCCTAGAAACAAATAGTTACTAATAAATTTTAGATATTAAATGTTCATTTTAAAGGGTTGTTGATTAATCAAAGGGTGGCAGAGGTGAAACCAATGATTTTTTACTCAACAATAGAAACAAAATAACTAAGCAAAAGAGAACATGAAATTCAAAATCAAACCTACTTCTCTTTCTTTTTCAACTGAAAAATGAAAGCCACAAAAGAGCAATTTCTTTTTATTTTTTCAAGAACAAAGACATGCAATGCAATTTAGACTAAAACCCTAATATATATGTATACAAAGAAACTATATGTTCTTTTTCTTTTTCTTTTATAAATGTAAAAGAAAAACATCCTATCAACTAATGCATGAAAAGAAAAACAAACAACAAATAGACTACTACTCTACACCCCAATAACAAACCCTAGGTTGCCCTAAGGATGGATATAACCTCTCTTGGAAGGAAGGATTTCAAAGGTAAACAAGCCAACAACTTTGGAAAGAAGATTCCAAGCAATAAAACTGAAACAAAAGAGGGTCAAGAAGTCCCAAAAATCAATATAAACTTGCAAACATAGGCTGCTCAACACCTTGTCAAACAAGGTCAAGCCAAATAAGGAGGTGGGGGGTAAGGCAACAAAAAAAATTAAAGAACTTGAAAAGGGATTAAAAGATAGGTAAAGATAACATAATATAGATGACACTAACTCCCTAGAGTCGTGCACATGCAGAGGACCCTAAAATACCTCCCAAATAGCCAAAAAACCCACAAAAATGATGAAAAAACACGATTTCAGGGGCATTCACAGGTTGATTTACCGCTGGGTTGCAATTGGATCATAGTTTGACACTGTACAGGGTCGTGAATGTATCCCTAAGTCATGAATATTGAGTCTTGTACCTGTGAATGGGTGGAAAATCCCTAGAAAGGTAAACAAATGGCCTAGAAAAGCAGAGGAGGTGTCGTGTCAGACCTAAACGCTGCTCCTAACTTGAAAGAAGGACCCGAAACATTCAAAAAAATTGGAAGAGAGAAACCCCAAGCAAACAAGTCTCTCCCTAGTGGATTCACCAGTTCTGTTGTAGAGGAAAGTGTTCCTATGGCCATGGGTTAAGAGGCCATCAACATACTAGGGTTGAAAGAGAGATGCATATGGTTATGCAAGTAAATATAAACAAGATTCAGAGATCAAATAGGTTCATACCTTAGTCCAGTGAAGGTTGATCCAAGCATCCCTTCAATCCCCTTGTTGCTCCTCTTTCTCCAAGATACCTGCAAAACAAACTTAACCTTCCTCAAACCAAATAGACTATATGAAAGGAGATTATGTTCAATGAAACATGAAACCCTAATATGATAAACAACATCACATAATCATAATCAGAGATTTAATATACAAGACACATTGATTAGAAGAGGAAGAGCATCACATATTTATTAATCATGGAATAAGTACAAAGATTACCTTCTCCTCAAGCTAGGCGCCTCACGAAACCTTGATATGGTTCTTCTGCTTCTCTTCTCCAAGGAACTTAGCCTCCATGCTATGCAACACACTGGGAGATGGAATATAGGGAAAAGGTAGGGGGATGAGAGTCTCTATTCCTCCAACATAACAATGCAAAGGTTCAAATCCCTTCTCATTGACCTCTCTCCCTCTCTTTATATATTTTTGAAGAGATAGGGTTGAATAGGGGTTAGTTACAACTTCCAAATTCAGTTCCATAACCTCCCAAACCACCCCTAATTTGATATTTTTATTATTTTTGACCACTACAGGAGGTAATCATGGGTAGCATGAAGGAAAAATCACGAATGAACAGTGGAAAATGCAGGCTTGTAGTGTACATGGTCATAGTTACATTAAAAATCTCATTTT
This sequence comes from Pseudotsuga menziesii, assembly GCA_001517045.1. Taxonomy (NCBI): domain Eukaryota; kingdom Viridiplantae; phylum Streptophyta; class Pinopsida; order Pinales; family Pinaceae; genus Pseudotsuga; species Pseudotsuga menziesii. Next base: position 165,274 of record LPNX010752746.1, read on the forward strand.
AGGGTGCTTTTGGGGATTTACAGGATTTGGAGTCTTCCGTAAAGTTGTTCCTGACTCAGATACCTTTCCAACAGTCTAGATAAGAGGTCAAACATAGTTACAAAAATCCATATATGGATCCTCCAATCTAGGTGTTTTTTTCAGTGAATTTAGTGAAGTGTCGCCATGGAAGTATCAACATGCAACGAAAACATGGGAAAGGGGTCACAGGAAATTAATGTGTCATTTTGGGCTATAACAAGTTCCAAGTTTGATTCCGAAATGCTCTAGAAAATTTCTTTGCATTTTTTTTATTTGATTGAACCCATGAAAAGAGATTGTGTGAAATGGTTGAACGTGGAGAAGCTCTTCTTCGGAGAGAAAATAATGGAGATTGTAGCATTTGAGGGAGACAAAAGAAAAATGAGACGGGAAGGAAGGGATATGTGGCGCATTATCATGGAATCAACCAGATTCAAATTTGCCAATTTAAGTTATACAAGGAGAAGTAGATCTTGCCAATTTAGAACAGAGAATTTGTTTGTTCATTAGATGTAGATTGGGTGGTTAGGAGGAATGATTTTTTCCCTCCACACCCTAGTTCATGTTAGATATTTTAGCTCTGGAGGCACTCCACATAGTTTTGTATTATATGTGGAAGTGACCATGCACTAGCTAGGCTACTTGACTTTGTAATGGTGTTTTATAAAGTTGCTTTTAAAGTGACTCTTATCTATTGTGACTTTTTATAAAGTATCCATTGGTTTTATTTTATAAAGCGACTTTATGAAATAAAGTGCACATATTTCATAAAGTGAAAAGTGACTTTATTAAAAATTAAATGTAACCGATTTTGGAGGGAAAGTATCTCAACTGTTGATCATGTAAAGGGAAGATTAAATATTAGCCTTTGGATTTAGCAGTTAGGGGAGGTGAAACGTCACTTTCTTGTTATAAGAGAGCCTAGGGTAGTGTGCAAGACAAGGAAAACATATTCCAAGAGTGAGCATTTGGAAAGATTGATTTTCAGAGAGAGGAAGCACATTTATCAAGGAGAGGGCATGAATCCCAAGGAAATGCATGCTTCCCAAGAAGCATTTTTCTGGTGGTCCGTACTGTATGGACATACCAGGTCACACTGTTATGTTGGAACACAAATTGAGGTGTTGTTTTTACTGCATGCAAATCGAAGAAGGCCATACAGGTTGTACAGATTGTCGGGCACAAAAAACGAGGTGTTGGGCATAGTTTTCAAGGAGGTGTTGTTGTGGTAGAGGCCATACAATCCATACTATTGTTTTGGCATGCTTTTCAAGGCGTTGCATGTAAAACAAGGTGCTGGTACAATCACTTATTTTTTGTTAAATGATACTGTTAATTAATATTTTTTGCTTGAAAATGACGAATGAAATACTCTTGGACTAGTTTTTCCCAGAGGGGGTTTTTCCAGGGTCATATTAACCAAAATTATGTTGTTTAAATGGTTTATCAATCTGCTGTTATATGTATTTTTTCGCTGTAAAACATACTTAGTTTCAGTGTTTCAGCTTCATGGTTGTTGGTTTAAATGCATGTGAAGTATTTTTTATTAATGAGAATTTAAGACTAAAATCTGGGTTATGCTAAGTGTTTGACAAAATGTCTAAATGACTGGGGTCTAATTTTTTTGTCAATTTCTACATGGTATCAGAGCAAAGGCTCTATGATAACAACTAATTGTGGGTGCAACAATATTGTTGAGTTGTTGGGAAAGGGTTATTGATGATTTTTTTTAACAACTTGTCTATTGGAAGACCTTAAATGCATGTGATTTACAGGTGGTGGGGAAAGAGTGAAACTCTTGTTCTTTTGGTGGATTGTTTTTATTCTCTGAGGTGGCTACTAATTTGAGCTTGGAGGATAGATTGGATGGGGCTGGAAACATTGTTCCTTGGAAGGCGATAATAGTGATTATACTGCAAGAGAATGAGCTGTGGGATGAGGTGGTGAAAAATACTACAACTAATACCATTCAGATTCCTGTTGATGCTACTACATTGGCTTCCTTTAATAAGAAGGACATAAAGGCGAAGAGGATTATTCTCGATTTTTTAAAGTATCATGTTATTATGTACATTATGAGTAAGACTTGTGCTTATATTATGTGGGATTCCTTCACCAGTCTGTATTAAAGCTCCAATATGAACCAAAAATGGTGCTTAGGGAGAAGCTAAAGAGTATCAGAATGACCAAAGATGAGAGTTTGACTTCTTACCTTACGAAGATCACACAAGTGAACGATGATCTTGAAACAGTTGGGGAAAATGTTCCAGGCAATGAACTTGTGAGGACAACCATAAATGGCGTGGCCAATCCATGGGGTGTTTTTGTGGAAGCTATTGTTTCTAGGGAGAACGTACCTTCCTGGGATCGTCTCTGGAATGAATTTTGTGCAGGAAAATACCTGGAGGGAGTTGGTGCAGGATAGTTTGTTAAGCCATAAGGAAGAGGAAGAAGTTGTTGTTCTTTATGCTAAGAGAAAGAAGAAGTCCAAGAATGACTTGAGAAAATTTCGGTGTTTTACTTGCAGCCAGTATGGCCACCTTGCTTCTCAGTGTCTTGAGAAGAAGAAGCAGGAGGAAGAGGAGGATACGGTTTTTGTAGGTTTAGCAAAGGTAGAGGACTTTGAGAGAAGATTTGAGAAGGAGTTCTCGTTGTTCTCCCTTATTTCTAGTGTTGGTAGAACTGGAGTTGTTCGAAATGGTAGTTGGTATATTGATAGTGGAGCCTCTCGTCATATGATAGAAATATGGCATATATTTTGTAGCATTTTTTATACTGGTTTAGACTGGTTTGTTCAGTCAGAAGTAGGACAGGAACGTGTAGTAAGAGGAGATGGAAATTTCAGATTCCATCCTCATCATGGAGGATACGTCGAGTAGGATGGGGTTCTTTTTGTTCCAGGGATGAGGGTTAACTTACTCTTGGTCTTAGCATGGGAGGATGTAGGGTATTCAACATTGTTCCGTAGGGGACATGTGTACATATTTCTAGAGAGATATGATCTGGGACATGTTTATATATATTTAGAGAGAGCATAACTGATTGATCCACATTTTATTGGTGATCAGTTTGGTGAGATGTACAAGTTCAGTGCACAACCCACGGTTGATGAGTCAGATGAGGAGCAAGAGGATCTTGAGGCTGCAATGTCACTAAGGTTACAGTATCGAGTTCCGATGGAAGATAGGGAGTCTCTTCTAATTAATGGAAGGAGGATCAACCAGTATGAGCAGACCAATGCTCAATATTGGAGAGTGGATTCTCTTAGGAGCTCAAGGTTCAGGGTTGATTCCAAGAGGCTATCTTCATATGCAAGTTTAGTGCAGGTAATAACGTTAGTTCCAAGTTTAGAGGGAGCTACTACTACAAACAATGTGATGGATTTGAGGACAATACCTAATGATGACGATGAGAGTGAGTACCTCCTTCGGTAAGATGGAGTGTTAGCTATTTTAGCTCTGGAGGCACTCCACAAAGTTTTGTCTTGTATGCGGAAGTGACCATGCACTAGCTAGGCTACTTGACTTTGTAATGATGTTTTATAATGTTGTTTTTAAAGGGACCCTTATCTAATGTGACTTTTTATAAAGTATCCCTTGGTTTTATTTTTATAAATTGACTTTATGAAATAAAATGCACATATTTCATAAAGAAAAAAGTGACTTGATTAAAAATTAAATGTAGCCGATTTTGGAGGGAAAGTATCTCAACCATTGATCATGTAAATGGAAGATTAAATCTTGGCCTTTGGATTTAGGGGTTAGGGGAGATGAGAAGTCACTTTCTTGTTATAGGAGAGATCCTCGGGTAGTGTGCAAGACAAGAAAAACATTTTCCAAGAGTGAGCATTTGGAAACATTGATTTTTAGAGAGAGGGAGCACATTTGTCAAGGAGAGGGCATGAATCCCAAGGAGAGGCATGCTTCCCAAGAATTTTTTTTTTGCTAGGCCGTACTTTAGAGACTTGCTGGATTGTGCTGTTTTGTTGGAACACAAATAGAGGAAATATGTATGGTTGTACGCATTGATGGGCACACAAAATAAGGTTTTGGGCATAGTTTTTGAGGAGGTGTCGTTGTGGTGGAGGCCGTACTGGTGTTTGGGCACACTTTTAGAGGTGTTGCATGCAAAACAAGGTGCCGATACAATCACTTATTGCTGGCTAAATGCTGCTATAAATTAATTATTTTTGCATGAAAATGGTGAATAAAATACTCTTGGATTGGTTTTTCCTAGAGGGGGTTTTTCGAGGGTCATATTCACCAAAATTATGTTGTTTAAATGGTTTATTAGTATGATGTTATATGTCTTTTTCTGCTACAAAAAAAACTTAGTTTCAGTGTTTCACTGTCATGGTTGTTGGTTTAAATGAATGTGAAGTATGTTTAATTAATGTTAATTTAAGAGTGGAATCTGGGTTATGTTGAGTGTTTGAATTTTTTTGAATGACTGAGGTCTGATTTTTTTGGGTCAATTTATGCAGTTCAATTCTTGTGAGTGACATGTTTCTCTTCTTGATCCACTTCGTAATAATTGAGTGGATTATGTAACTTGGCCATACCTCGATTCTCATGTTGGCATATATACCGGTGGAGTAGTCCTCTAGAAAATGGTGAACCACATTGAAAAAAAAGAACAGAGAGTTTGTTTATGTGATGATGGTGTGTATTCTGCATAGTTTTCCATGCACCTTTTGAACAACAGTGAAGAAAAGGATGAGTGTCGGAACACCAATAGTCATATACTTGCATCAAACTATGTGAAGGTAACCATTATCTGCGCAACCATTTATTGAAGAAAACTCCCTCACATATATAGTACTGTTTGACAATTGTAAGGTGCATTGAGTTTGGAAGTCATCATTGTTATATACTCCAACTTTGAAATTAAGGTTGGAGTTTGGAACAAGAAGAAGTAGTTAGAGGAAGAAACAAGCATCACACGAGTAGGAACATATAGAAGAAGAAACAAGCATCATGGTTACTATGCGCACAAGGAACCTTCTAATGATCTCAGCATATACATGGTGAAGTCTACAAAAAAAATAACGACTATTAGAATTTAAGGCATAAAAGAAAAATTTATTATAGGAGTAGTCTATTTATTCTATGTTTTATATTTTTTAGTGGATTTTGATTGGAATCCCGTAAATTTTTTTGGTAAAATCTATTTTGAAAGTGTTCAAACTATGTTTTTGAATTCATAAACAAATTCAACACCCTCAAATACCCTAGGTCACCCATATTATGCAATTTTCATAGATAATATATTTGATTCTAAGAATTTTTAGAGATTTCCAACCGAACTCTAAACAAAACAAGACAGAAGGAAAATGATGAATATGTAGAATATTTAGATTACACAATTATTATATGGTCATTATCATACTGAAAAGGTTCCTTTAAAGTGGTTTAATGATTGAAAAGTTTAATTGGTATTAAGTGGTGATATGTACCTAACGAACGTAGTGGAAGGAGAGAGAGAAGTATAAGAGACAACCAAATTGTCCCATACTCGTCGGAATCCAGTAGAGGAAGAATTGTTGAAAGTGTGATTTCCATTGCTCAAATAACGATTTCGATGATTTGAGTAGTTTCAAAATCAATATTTAGTCTAGGAAGAATATTGATAATTGCTGAAATTGTATAATTTTGCAAACTGCAGTTTACATGCAAGGTTTTGATCGGATCTACTACAAAACCTGCCAGAATAATAGGGCATTTTTGTTGATCTCTATCCTACAAGGAAGGAGAGCATGATAGTTTTGGATTGGTGAAATAATCATTTATCGAGTATCAAAAATCATTTATTTTTGTAAAAGAACCTTTCTTAGTGAGACAAGAGTGAGTATTATCACGGGTTTCTACATAAAATGAAGGTTTAAGTTTGTAAAGGGTGGTCTCCAATTTCATACTTGACTGTGGAAGTAGTGCTTTCTCTTCCAAATTTTTGAATTTTTTGAGTAATTTTTTTTAATCTTTTGAACTTTCGGAAGTTTCACTTTGAAAGTGAAAGTGAAAATTGTAATAACCTCAAAACATTTTGGGTTATGTTTCACAAAGTAGATGTTATTATCTCAAGTATATATAAGATATAGTTGAATTGTATTAGGTGCATTCTCAGTAGAAACCAAGAATTTTAATTTTTGAGATCGAGTCTTAATGTCAAAGGGTGGAGTTGTAAGAATCTGTATTAGGTCTCAACACTAAAAGATAATATGTTTCCAATAATTCCTAGTTCAGATCGTGGTATATTGTGTCTAGTTTTGACACTCATAATCATTGTGAGATGTTTGGATAATTATTGTGTCTAGAAATCTAACTCTGAGATATATTTTTCCATTAGAGGCACAACCATGCATTTTCCATCCCAGGGAAGACTTTTTTATTTCTTTTCTTCTTGTTTTCGACAGGGGGGGGGTGTGATTGAAAATCATAAACAAGCGAGTGAGAATAAGCAAGCAGGGACCTATAAGACTTAAAGTTCAAGATTTGTTTGTGGTAAACCCAAAACCACTCTTTTCTGAGATCACCCTTTCATTAACATAAGACATTAGATTCTAGCTAAATTACTTAGCGAATAATCAAATTGTCAAGTAAGAAATATTCAACATTTATCAGCTGTCAACTTCCTGATTTCAGCTATCTGCATTTTGCCTGACACATTGATTGTTTGACAGTTTTAGTGGCATTTTTTCAGGAATTTTTTCATCGAAACTCATAAATGTTTATGATTAGTTTTAGGTTGAAGACTTGTATGGACTTACGATTAACGGGGGGATTGTTAGAATAACCCCAATCTAAGTCCCAAACATACCTAAAAACCATCTAGTTATGATGTGGTTGTTAGGTAGTTACCAATTTATGTACTATATATGTAATCTTTATACATATTAATGAAATGCTCAAGGTGATCCTTTTCCGCCATGTTGTCGCCTTCTTGATATTCTTGATTTCTATAATGCCATTCTAACAATAAAACATTACTATTTACTATAAATAACATAATATTTCTGCAAATATATAAGGATATATATATTTAATAATAAATAATCGATAAGATTGTGATTACGATGAACCTCATGATGATATAATTATATGCATTGACTGTCATGAGGTGACTGGTCATGAGGTGAAGGATCAACTTTATTCGAGATTAGTTCCTACCAATGGTGATTAATTAGAGTTCTTCCACCAAGTGTGCTTACAACTTCTTCATTGTTTTTCATGAGAAACATTCTCCTTTGGACAAGAAGAAACCTACTTTCCATGCTCAAAGCAAACCCTGCAACAAAAAGTAGTTTGTTCGTAGCCCAACAATAGTGTCCATTTATAGTGCTCAATCTAGAAAAACAAATCCTTGTATAAATTGTTGTTTTTTTGTGCAAATGTGTTGAGCTTCGATCTTTAATTCTTTAAGTGCGGAAATACTGAATACTTAAAACAATGAACCATTCAATCACATAAAACACATTCAACCATAACACATGATGTACCCTGGGGAAAAACATCAAAACAATGAGGATGAAAAAACACTACATATATTCTTAGTATAATTATGATAGATAGAAGAGAATGTATTTAACAATAGCATATTTATTTTGACAACCCAAGTGCAAGATATAGAGAGATAGAAATACCCCAGGTGTAGATACAAAGCAATAAAGAATAGAGATCAAACGGATTAACTTTCCAATGTGTCCAACACATTATTAAATAGCAAGAATCACTACCATGCAAGGTGTAGCGAATCACTACATGGGGAATTAGCCTCCCATGCAAACTATAGCGAATTTCCTTCTTGGATACTTGCACTGCACCTCGGGTTCATCAATCCTATAGAAACATAATGCGCTATGCCTTTCTTCTTTGACAAAAAATAACGCTCAACTGTCTTCAGAGTGAAATCACCTCTTAATTGTATGTAGGATCACTTAGTTAACACGCTAACATAAGTGTCATCATGCAATAGGTGTAACTCAAATGTCATAACTAAAGTGCCATATTTTAGTTTAACTAAAGTGTTGTCATGCAAACGATTTTAGTTAACTAATTCCCTTTATTAACACTTTAATTAACTTATTCTTAATTGAAATCATGCTGATTGATTTTACTGAAGTGATCACTGAGTTCTCCTTTAATTAACTGATTGCATACATTAATAACTTAACCGATGATTTAATTAAAGCATTGATTGAGGCCCATTTTAGACCCCAAATTTTCTCTAATGACCTTCATTGTCTGAGTAGGGACTAACCATGAAGAATGGACAACCAAAGGTTCATTGCATTGTTAACAACAAATGATTCCAATGAAGAGAGGGAAAAAGTGGATTCAATACTTGGAGAGAAGAAAGGAGGTTGAGGGTAACCATGGTAACTCATACAAATCCCCGGTGACACTAAAATAGATCCACTACAACCCCATCTCGTGTCCCTCTTTTTGGAGGTTGACTTTAACTTCCTTTTCCTAATGCAAGATACAAGAACAAGTGGGTTTATTATAAGTAGGGTTTTCTTTCTCCTTAGGGAACACAAAGGAAAATGAATGGAAAATTGTTACTAACTTCTCCTTTCATGTGTCTAAGTTAGATTCTTTTGAATAAGGTGATGTAGGAATTACCCTAATCATATTCACTCTTATGAACAAAACCATAGGTTGTTGGTTTGTAATGATAAAAAAATTGTGGTTGATGCAAACCTCCCAAGCCACGATGTGAACATGTGTGCTTAATAATCATTTAGTATTAACGCTTTTTCCAAATCAACAACATGGCTAGAAGCCTTTACAATAATATAACGAGTATGGGCTCAATATGTTACTTACATGAATAAAACCTAGTGGGGAGGATCACACTCCATCCCACAACCACTCAATCTAGAACCAATTGACATTTAGTATTAATTTGACTTTTTGTTGTCTTAACATAGCCAAATTTAGTTAGACACCAACATAACAAAAATTAACAATTTTTTTATTATACATTTTATAACAAAAAATTTCAAAATATACTTTTATTATTAATTTATACATTTTATAAAAAAAATCAAAATATACTAATATCATGTGTTTTAATTTAAAATATTATGATGAAGCTCCCCAAGCAGGTGAATATGATGAGTTCTCCCTTCCAACATCCAGAAGATTTTTATGACCTATTAGATCTTTGGGAACATAATGATGGGAATTCTGAGGACGATGGTCACAGGACATTTATGGGTCCACCTCTCTATGGTTCCTCGATGCCAAGTATCATTGTATCAATATGTTGCAGCGAGAAAGAAAAACTTGATGAAGTTACTATTTGGGACGAGGAATTTTCAGTCACCTCCAGTAGGGATATTAAGACATAACTTATGAAGACCCTATTGAAAGAGATATGATCATTCCTTCTCCTTATGAGGCTAATGAAGAATAATGGATCAACCCTTTTTCCACCATAATTGAAGATGAAACATTGCCAGACTCTGCAGATAGTTGTCAGATGGCCCATTACGATGAAGAGTTCGAAGATGTGGAACCCCATATCTTTGGTGATTCTTCCATGATGTCTCCATTATACTCATGCTGCAGTAGGGAATCATGTTGCATAGAGGACTCTTTTGTAGATATTCAACATGTGATGAGCCTAGGTTATCATCCTCAATTGTGCTCCTCAAGAAGCATTGAAGAAGTTGCTCAATCCACTCTATTTTCATCCCTGAGTTTCATAATATTTATTGTTTATATTTTCATTTGAAGCATGAAGGTATGAATTATATTGTTGACAATTTAAAAAGTTCAAAGGTTATTGGGGTTACTAACATAATTGAGGAAAATATAAGCAATATACTTGTATGTCCAAAGAAATGCTTGAGTAATTGTAGAGACAGGTTGTGCCTCACATATGAATATTTGCGAGATCCAACTCTACGAATAGCCTCCCAAGTTCAGGATTTATGGGCAAATTTCAGGAAGAATTTTTCTTAGAAGACATGTATGATGAAGGTGTCCTATACATAAGTCCTATAGAAGCATGGATCAACAAATATTGGAAGAGAGATGCTTCTCCATGGCACCAATTTCAAGTCTTCCAGGTTCTTAAGAAGGTCTGGTTTCCTGCACTCATCCAAATGAATACCCTGGTATGAAATTGACATATTATCGATGAGGTCTTGTCACAAATTACATTAAATAAAAAGCTAAGATATCAGGTATGGATTTCTTACTCAGATGGTTACATTGGTTGTATGAATTCACCTAGCCTACTTTGACTGCCAGTTTTAGGTAGGGTTAGTTGCATCAGGCATATTTTTGTGCATTGCATTTGATGTTTTTTCATTGTCTAGTTAGTTTTTATTGTTCTTAGTTTGTTTCCCTCATTTTGTGAACAAGGCAAGACAAAATTTTCTTCCTTTATATGCTTTTAATCCTTTTGGACATTTGATATGTGTGTAGGTCTATAGGTACTAGTATATTCAAAGGTTCTTGAGCACTCCCAGGAAGAGTACTCATCCCGTAGTTGGAGACAATGTTACGCTGCACCTGTATCCAACGCACCTTCAGGTGTACCCCAGGGAGAGAGGGCCATGCTTTTTACTAGGAGGGGTGTTATAGAGCAATGGTGGTCATGGTTGGGTCCTTTTTTTATCCATTAGGGGTGCTATGGATTAATGGCACTGCTTACTTCCCTTTATTGGTTTTTTTAACCTCGGGGTTGGTGTCTAGGGTCCTTAAGGGTTGACCTCTGGGTCACATGGCTCCATATCCTATTTATCTGCTTCGATGGCCTTTGCTTCAGCTAGAAGACACTTGTATTCATTTGCAACCACTTTGGACACCCTCATGACCCTTCAGACAGTGGGTCCTTGCTCTCCCTGGCCTTATATCCTCAGAGGAAAGGAATCCTCCATGCCAGGAATTTCCATGCCTTGAGGAGGGTGTTGAGGGATTTTACATCATTATGGGGGTTAGATGGGGCATAACTCCCTCCCTCCAGCTCAATCCATCCTTTTGTTTGGATTGATTCTCTTATTTGAGTGTTTTTTGGCACTTGGGGGTGCAAATACCCCAGGTAGCCTACCTTGAGCCTACATAATGGCTATATTTTATTATTATTTTGTTTTAATTTTAAGTTGACATATTATAATTTCAATTGGACATTTTAAAGGCATTTCGACTTGGATTTTATTTGTAAAAGTGAGTGTGAGATCATATAAATAGATCTCCTCACTTCATTTTTACGATGGAAGTTATGGGATAATACACCATGCACTTGTTTTACCCTTGTTAGGGATTATTTAGATGGATGCACTCCTCTTGAGGAAGTTTTTAGGTTAATGCAAGCTATTTTCTGGTAATTCTTTGGTGAATCTATGCTTTGGTGATGCTTTGATTTGTTGGATGAACACGAGCACGAAGAGGTCAGAATTTTTAACTTTTTGTTTGGATGTTGGTGGATGTGCATGTTCAATTCTTAGTGGTATCCCTAGAGATGCACTTTTCCCTAGGATAGGCCATTACCTTCCTTCTTTTCACCTTGTCAAGTTAAGGCACGTCTCCTTGTGAGGGTTCTCTAGGGTTTCTCCTTAGTTTTTCTAGGCTGGTTTCTTGACCTAGGAATACTTCCTCACTAGGTTAGCCATTCTCTATAGAATCCCTAGTTTGGGTGGGGCTTTTGCTAGGGTAGGGTTTCCCTTGGTTTTCACATCTTTTCTCTTCTAAAAAAAAACCTATTTTTAGGGTTAGTTTAGGATTAGTTTTAGGTTAAATTTAGGTATGCAATTTTATGTTGAAAACCCTAAAAATCAATTTTTTTGGCCCCCCTAAAATTTCGGCCACCCTCCCTACAAATTGTCCTTGGTCTCTAAATCCCTAAACCCCTAAGGAATAATTATAGGGAACCTTAAAAATACAAAAATTGCAAAAATATCAAAATTTTCCCTAGAAATCCCTAAAACAGACACAATTCTTCCCTAAAAGCCCTATATGCACTTTCCTTTCTTCTAGCACCATTTCCCTAGCTCCAAAAAATCTTTAGACATTCTCCTCCTCATTTCTAGCCCACATCCCCTTCTCTAGGTCTAGAACAAACCTTTGTACACTCCTCTTTAGGCCTCATCCAAGCCCTTACCAACCCAAAGGGAATCCCTTTCAGTGGCTACCCACCTTATCCTTGGTCCACATTTCATATCAAACCTCTAGGGTGCTCTAACAATCCTCTTTTATACCTGCAAAAACTTCCACACAACAAACAAAATTTTGTTTGCAAGTTAGTAGTTTATTGGTATAATTTGTTATTAAATAAAGGGATTGATTTCAACCCTTTTGCACTCATATATCAGACTTTATATGCAGACATTGTTAATACTTAATTTATATCATACCGCCGTGCTTTAGGATGTTATACTTGTGATATACATGGATGAATGACTATTGTTGTTACAAGTGTTTTTGTATGAAAGGTTTACCTTTTTTATTATGAATGAGTAATTGTAACTATTGCTTTTTCCTTCTTTCCATTGGCTATATTTGTAATAAATGACACATCACACATGTTATTTCTCATTGGGAAATAATTGGATAATTAAGTGAATGACACTCCACACGTATATGACATATGCATGAACCAAGGCTGAAATTGGTTATTTGTTTATCCTTGGGTGGATGTGTTGTTGAAGTGGATATACCAATTGCACTTACATTATTCATATTTACACACGTACTATATTTTATTCATTCCTTGAATTGACTCCATGAGGCACTAATCTCTAATAATCTTGAAAGAGAACACTTTGTCTTAGTGTATTTGCAGGGTCAAATAGGGATCTCCCCTAGGAGGTTTCGAATTTCGAAGAAGTTGGGGACAAGTGAATAAGGTGAAAATGGCCACTTTTCCCTCACATGCTTACCCGTGGTTTGGATTACCATTTCAATCGGTAATAGGCTCCTAATTAGGGCCTAAGTTTCACCCTCTTTACCATCCATGAATCATACAGAAGTACTCAGAGCGTTTTCTACAAGATTATTCCTTGGAAAAAAGGTGTAGGGTGCCCCCCCCCCCCAAAAAAAAAAAAAAACTTTAGATACATTTCCTCAAGTACAATCAAAAGGTAATATGTGCAACTAGAAATGCCAAAACTTTAGATAATTGGTTTTATTGAGTATAAAAAAAATAAATTTCATAGAATGACAAAAGTAGGAGAAAGTGAAGACTGCATCATCTTTCATTATAACAAGTAAATTCTCAACAAATAATTGTATTTCCATGTTCTAGTGGTATAGTGAAGCATACACTAGTTTATTTGGTCATATTGCAAATTCCATGACTAGATGAATTTGAAAAACCAACCCGTGTCATTACACATTTTGGTATCTATATCCATGTTATGGACAAAATGTTGGAAATTTGGACAATAATGAGAGGGTGGGGGGGGGGGATTATTATTATTGACTCTTAACAATCAAAGAAACTTTTGAATTATTCAATAACACACATGATCAATAAGACACAATAAACACAACTTTTATCGTGTAATCCCAATTGGGAAAACCACCAATACTTCCTATTACGGCAAAATTATACTTACAAATAGTTTCTTCCTACTACTATAGACAAGGATGGTACTACACCCTATTTACCTACAACTACTGGAAGGAGGCTACAACCTCCTATTTTATTAGCTACTACTGAAAGGATGCTTCTGCACCCTATTTACCAGCTACTACTGAAAGGAGGCTATGACACCCTTGCATACATATAGACTGCCCTAGAACTACGGTACCACCCTAGTATGATTTGATCAGACTTCCATATCTCCTTATATATTTAATACTATCACTGGTTACTCATTACTTCCTTTGTCTCTGTCTATTATCTGCTGCATGGATCTGGACAAAAGAGACACATTAATAAACTAGAAATATTTGGTTATTGTAACGTCCCCGACCCTCCGACCGACGAAGAGGATGATACCACTGCTGCTATATACCCGGGAAACTAGCCCCATGAACATACACATAAAAATTGAAATGCTTTGAACTAAAACATGCATATATTATTACCATACAACAGAAGAAAAAGCATACATTCAAGCATTTAGCATGTTCATTGTAATTCATTATCTAATGTAATTGCAGGGATTTAAACACAAGAATACTTATCTTATGAAGAAGAACTCCCCGCAACCAGTTATGTCACTGCAACGTTCCACCCAACCTTAGGCCAGTGTGCTCCTTAATCTCTCAGCAACACTGCCACCCCTGAGCTGGGCATGATTCCCCAAGGAATAAGGAAACTAAGCAAGCTCACACATAGCCAAAGATATGTCAAAATCCAGTCAAGCCAACATGGTTGGGTTTATCAGATTGAGAGTACACAACAACACATAACCAAGCCAACAAGTTGGGTTTATCAGGTTATCAGGAGATGGAAGCACTGTCCTCTAAGCTAGTGGGCTCATTGAAGAGCTAAGGATGCCTTCACCAGAACTAGCTTGACTCCTAAGACATCCACACACACCCAACACAAGGAATAATTCCCTTCTCTGCTGCACAGTCCCTGAGGACATGACTTCCCTTCCAGTGCTATTCATGGGGTGTGGAGAAAAGAGCCAACCCTCTAACTCTGTCTATGAGGCTCCTGCAAAACACTAGGTTTTTCAAGTAGACTACTTTCCACTCCTACACAGTCTAAAGACCAATATCCCAGCTCAGATTGAGCAATTCAACTCCAAAGTCATTCTTGGCCCTATCGTGGCTAAAACGACTCAACAACAACCCATACCAACCCAAAATTCATGGGGAAACCAACATCAATTTCTCAGTTGCGTGAGGCAGGGAATGAAAAATGCGTGGAGGTGAATTCACATGCCCAGACCCACAACGTGAAGAGAATTGCAAACAACAAAATACCAAAACGAAATTCACACACACAACAAACTTCCCTTCGATTGAGAGAGAACCCAACGTGGATTTCTGATGATGGGGAAAAACGTCCAGGGCCCAAAATCGTGAATGAAAGATACTCACAACCAAATCATGAAGGTAGAGCAGCTCTCCCAGCTCTCTGCTTGAGGAAAAATGAAGAATGGGGGTCGTGGTCTCTTCCTACCCACGTGAGGGTGAATGAGCTCCTTGGTGGAGTGTGCGAGTGGGAAAGGACTGACAATCCTGCCACACACCACTGCCCATGCAAAACATTTTCCCAGGCAATAACTGCCCCCAACTAACTCCAGAGAATTTAATTCGGTAGTTGACTGATTGATGGGTTCTCCTATTGACATTTGGCTTTTCCCTATTGGCCCCAAAGGTTAAATAATGCCCCCCCTTATCCTTAGGAAAATCATGCCCTTTTCATTATGGTTGCATTGACATAGATGGTTATGGGTATTTTAATTAAAATGCATATTTACATGATGCCCAAAAATTATATTGCGTCAGCTAGCACGGAATATACCTTCGACAACGATTTTAATCGCCGGAACATAAAACGATAAATCAATGGTGGGGATTTTGCCTTTAGATCCACACCACGATTAATTACAATATAAACATCATATACATTTTTAATGAAAACGGGGTCAAAACCAGGGTGTTACAATTATAAATACCTTTATCATCATTCATATTTCTTTACCAATGTATCTCTTCACTTTGTAGTTTCACAGTTGCACCCTTTCAATCTGGAGTTGTACCTGTTCATCAAACGCATCACTTCATAACACATGCATCTTCATCAAACGTGTTTCCAACTTCTTTTTTTTAATTATTTTTAACTATGTTTAAATTTATCAGTCACGACCTTCCACAATTTCCTTTGTGAAACGACCTTTCCGCAACAACCTCTCTGCAACAGACATTTCCGCATTGTCTTTTCTGCATTTACCTTTTCGCAATCACTTTTCTTTAATTACCTTTCGCAATTAACTTTATGAAATTATGGATTGCAAACAATTACCTTTCCACAATTTTATTTTGGCAATAAACTTTCCGGAATTGCAGGTTGTGGATCACGGATGTGCATTTTGACTTTTCTCAAAAACTTCTTCCGCAATTACTTTTCTGCAATATTCTTTCCACAATTACCTTTATGCAATTACCTTTTCGCAACTACCTTTCTGCAATGACCTTACCGCAATTAACTTTTCACAATGACCTTTCCGCAATCAAAAACTCCTTCCTTCCGCAATTGTGGACTGCGAGTTGTGGGTATGCATTTCTACTTTTCTCGAAATTACTTTCGCAATTCGTCTTCCGCAATTTATGGATTGCAGATTGTGACTTCCTTTCGCATTGCATATTGCAGATGCGCCTCCCAATTTTTTTGAAATGGCCTTCCGCAAATCTCTTTCTGCAACTCCTGTGAACCGTCGATCGCTTTGCAAAATCCTCCTCATCCATTGATCACTTATCAAACACAAAAAATCACTTTAGTGCTATGGAATGTTATCTTCCATGCACATTTAATTTGTAGATCCTTTTCTTGCCATTGATCTATTTTCTTGATATGATATGAGCCATACAACCTTTGCTAAATAAGTTGACTACAACTCCACGATTATGTATTGACTTATTAGAGGATTGATCAAGCTCGATCAAAATTCACCAGACCTGATCCCCTCGTTGGATCCCCTCATGTGTCTTTCTAGCCTCATCACATATGCCACATCATTATGCATGCCATGTCATTTCTTCCTTTGTTATTCCTTTTTATTACACTGTGTTTTCCCTGCCATCATGTCCTTAGTTATTCCTTTGTCATTACTAAACTCCTTTGACGTCAATGATAACTCCATTCAACATTCTTCCCCTTTGGCATGGATGGAAACATCAAAAAATTCTCCCCCTTAATTGGCATTGATGGAAACATCAAAAAATTCTCCCCCTTTGACAACAATGGAAATGGTTTCCTTCTGACAACTCCCCCTATAAACATATCTCCCCCTAACATCCTTCCTTTTCTCCTTTTTATTCACTGTAAGGAGATTACTCCCAACTTATTTCTAATATCCTCAAATGCTTCTTTGGGTAGTGGCTTAGTGAATATATCAACAATATGTTCTTTGGTATCAATATATTCCAAATTGACCACTTTTTGAGACACTTGATCTCTTAGAAAGTGATATTTTAATGGTATGTGCTTTGTCTTGGAGCGCATGACGGGATGTTTTGATATGTTTATGGAACCTGTATTGTCACAATTTATCAGTATTAGATGCTCACACTTCACAAGTAAGTCTTCCAATGTCTGCTTTATCCAAATGACTTGAGTAAAACATGATGCATCAACAATTTATTCAGCCTCTACTATAGATAGTTCTGTGGAGGATTGTTCTTGCTTAACCATGATACCAAACACTTTCCCAAAAAGAATGCTACTCCATTAGTACTCTTTCGGTCATCAACAATTCTTTCCCAATCTGCATCAGTGAATTCTCTTAAAGTGAAGTCTTGACATTTTGGGTACCATAAACCATAATCCATGGTACCTTTTAGATATCTCATAATTATTTTTACCACAACCACATGTGTTTCTTTGGGATATGATTGAAACGTAGCAACCAATCCTACAACTTGCATCACATTTGGTCTTGTAGCTGTCACAAATAACAAGCTGCTTATCATAGATCTAGACATGGTATGATCCACTTCCACGTACTCATCTTTCCTGCTTAACTTACAACCAATGATCGTAGGAGTACTAACAGGCTTGGAGTCTTCCATCTTAAAATTCTTAAGCATGTCTTTGATGTACTTAGTTTGAGAAATGAAGATTCATTTGTCTTATTGATAAACTTGTAGTCCAAAGAAGAATGTTCATTCACCCAACATTGACATTTCAAATTCCGTCTTCATTTCAAAAGCAAAGTTTACACTTAGTGTTTGTACATTGCTTCCAAATATGATATCATCCACATAAACAACAACAATGATCATAATCTTATCTTTTATATTTATGTAGATATTACTATCAATGTCTCCTCTTTTATATCCTTGTTGCTTGAAGTAGTTATCTAGCCTTGAAAACCATGATCTTTTGGCTTGTTTGAGACCACAGAGTGACTTTTTTAGTTTGCAAACATACTCTCCATTTTCTGACAAGAGGAAACCTACAGGTTGTTCAATATAGACTTCCTCTTCTAGTTTCCCATTCAAAAATGTAGACTTGACATCCATTTGATATACTTTGAAGTTCTTATAACATGAAAATGCAAAAAACATTACGATTGCTTCAAGTCTTTCTATAGGTGTAAAGGTTTCTTCAAAATCAGTACCCCCCACTTGAGCATATCCTTTACACACTAATATTGCTTTGTTTCTTATTAATTTTCCATCTTCATTGAACTTGTTTTTAAAAATCCATTTGGATCCAATAACATTCATGCCCTTAGTTCTTGGGACAAGTTCCCATGTTTTGTTCTTCTCTATTTGATCAAGTTCATCATTCATGACATTGATCCAATCCTCACTTTTTGCAAGCTTCTTTAAATGTTTTGGGTTCTACTATCGAAAGTAGTGCTTGTTCTTCATCATAAAGTAGTTTTGTTCTTATTTTAACTCCTAAATATTTATTACCAATTATTTGACTTTCAGGATGATTCTTCTGAACCCATCTAGATGGTGTCTTTGTGTTCGGATCTTGGAGAGTCTTCATTCTCATTTTCCCGTGATTCTTCTTTCTCTACTTTTCCTTCTTCTTCTTCTTCTTCAAAAAGTCCTCTTCTTGTGAACTTTCTTCTTTTTCTTTATCATCTATTTCTTCATCATCAGTTTCCTCAACATCCATCCTTTCTTGGATTTGCATTCTTCTTGATTTAGTATCATCAATAGTTACATTTTCACTTTCTATGATCTTGTGCAACCTTATCTTAGAACATATGTATGACTTTTCGGTGGAATAATATCTAATAAATATGCCTTCATTGTTTCTAGAGTCAAACTTCTCTAGATTATCACCATCTCTTTTTATGTAGCATTTACTTCCAAAAAATCTAAATATTTAACTGAAGTTGGTCTTCCAAACCATAGCTCATAAGGATTCGTGTCACTATTTACTCTGATATGTCCTCTGTTTTGTACATAGACAACTGTATATATTGCTTCTCTCCAATAGCCATCAGGAAGTTTTGCTTCATTAAGCATAGTTCTAATTGCTTCTTGAACTGTCATGTTCTTTCTCTCAACTACTCTATTTTGCTGAAGAGTTTTTTCTGCTGAGAACTGCTTCTTGATTCCATGAATTTCACAAAACTCAATGAATTCATTTGAGGTGAACTCTCCACCATTATATGATCTTAGACATTTAATTTTTCGATTTGATTCATTTTCAACAAGTGCTTTGAAGGCTTTGAACTTCATAAAGGATTCTGATTTTCCTTTAAGAATGTCACCCAAGTCATCCTTGTATAATCATCGATTAATAACATAAATTAATATTCACCTTGAAAGATTTTAGTTCTTGTTTGTCCACAAGTATCAGTGTGAATTATTTCTAATGGATGAGAGGTTATATGTTCTTTGACCTTGAAGTTTGTTCTCATTTGCTTCCCATGAAGACGGTGTCTACAAACATGATTTGGTGGTTTTATGATCTTTGGTAGATTTATTACAGATCCCTTCTTACTAACTTTTACAAGATTGTCAAATTTCAAGTGCCCCATCCTTCTATGCCATAGAAAACTTCATCAGTTTGACTCATATAGCATTGTTCTTTATTTTCTAGAATATACACATTTCTTGGTGTTCTCACGACAGTCCCAACACGTTTTCCTGAATCTTTTCTTCTGATTTCACACTTCTTGGAATCAAATCATTACATATGTGTCCTTGATCACATGTTTGGCTTAGACTTAAAAGATTAGGTTTTAAGTTATTTACAAGCAAAAAGTTTTCATCTTTCATTTTGTCTCTAAGGGCCATTGTACCTTTACCAATTATTTTAGAGGATAGATTATCTCCAAAATTGACTTTCCATTTTTTATTCCTTCTTAGGATTATAAACTTATTTGGGTCTCCTGTCATGTGTTTTGAGCATCCACTGTCCACATGCCATAGATTTTGTTTTTTTGTAGCACATATAGGTAATGAACATTCCACATCATCCTTATTATTCCAAGCCTTCCTCTCCTCTTTTCCTTGAGATTTTGTAGCGTCATTATCCATAGGAATAACAAGTTTACAATTTCTAGCAATGTGTCCTTGATTACCACATTTGTAGCATTCTATACTATAACTCTGTATAGGAGAAAAATAATTACAATTTCTTCCTTTTGGATTGATTCTAGTAACATTTTTCTTATAGAAAGAATTTTATGATGTAATGCTTTTCCCAATAGGAACCATTAGTTTACAATTTCTAGCTACATGTCCAAAATTGTTACAGTTATAACAATTTCCCAAAAAGAGTTGTTGATCTGCTTGGTACATTATCTGTCCTGCTTTTATTTTGAGAGAGAGCCAATTTTTTACTGTATTCCTTTACAACTGGTCTCATAAGTGCATCAACATAACTTCTTTTAATTCCTTTTTTATTTATGAAGGAGATTGTTTTGTCTTCTTTTCTTTGCCATAACCTAGTCCATTTTTATTACTAGATGATCTTTGACAACTTAGGATGTCATCAAGAGTTTTTTAAGTGCTCTCAAACTTTGATCGAAGGGATTATTTGTTTGTCTTCTTTCTAAGCAATATCAATTCAGCTTCAAACTTTCTAATTCTTGCTCTCTTTTCTTGAGTTATTGTTCTAGATTTTCTCCAACCTTTTTGGCTTCTTGAAATTGATTTTTTAAGTCAGCAATAATTATTTCTGCGTCATTGTTTTTTTCTACAAATTCTATCATATGAGTTTTTGATTTTTTGTACATCCTTTTATACTGCCCTAATTGTTCAAGAGAACTTACAAGTTCCGCTTCAAGATCTACCACAACTTCTTCTTCTTATTCAGATATTTCACTCTCTAATCCCATGAATAGGACTTCAACATATTCACCTTCACTAAACTCATTTGAGCAATTATCATCGATGGAATAAAAGGTCTTCTTTTCGTTTTTCTTCTTAAAAATCCTTTTGTTCTTATTTGATTCTTCAGGGCACTCATCATCACCTTTGGGATGAGGGAATTTGGAAGCATAATGACCAATTTTCCCATAGTCAAAACATATTAAAGGTAATTTACCTTTGTACTTGCCAGTACCTCTCTTAATATTTTTAACAAGAAGTGATTCTTGATTATCAGAGTCTTTTGATTGGTTCTTGGATAAATCTTTAAATGCTGCTTATTTTTTTGATGGTCCATCTTGTCTTGTTCTCATCTCATATGTAGTGAAGATCCCATGTATTTCATCTACTGTCATGAGGTCAACATCATCTCGTTATTCTATATTAGACACTTTTGATTCATACTTCATGGGAAGCATTCTTAGTACTTTTTCAACGACTTCTCTCTCCTTTATTTATCCTCCAAGGATTCTAATAGCATTGACAATTTCATCTACTCTCAAAATATATTCTACAATATTTTCTTCCTCTTTCATTTTTAGACTTTCAAACTATCCTTTGTATGTCTGAATTTTGGATTGTTTGACTTTAGATACTCCTTCATAGATAATTTTTAATTTTACCCAGGCATGTTTGGTTGTCTTGCATTACGTGACTTTTACAAACACTAAATTTGTTAACCCACTCAATATTGAATTTAGGGCTTTTGCATTGACCTCATATTGATCTAGTTCATATTTGTCTACATGTAAGTCGCCTGGTACTTTGTACTCTTCTTCAACATATCTCCAGACTTTGTAACCAAGAGACATTAGATGGCACTTCATTCTTACACTCCAGTCTGCATAATTATCTCCTATAAATAATGGAGGCTTGTTGGTGGCTAACCCTTCTTGTTGATCCATAGTGGTTTTTAATGGGATCTTCCTTCCATTGATTAAACTATAGTGAAGGATCATGCTCTGATACCAATTATTGGAAATTTGGACAATACTAAAAGGGGGGGAGGGGTGAATCAATATTATAAAATTTTAACAATCAAAACCACTTTTAACTTATTCATTAACACACATGATCAACAACACACAAGAAACAAATTTTTTTATTATGGGAGCACAATTGGGAAAACCACGAATACTTCCTATTACTGCAAAATTATATTTACAAATAGTTTCTTTCTCCCACTACAGACAATGATGGTTTGACACCCTAGTTACTAGCAACTACTGGAAGGAGGCTACGACCCCCTGGTTTATTAAATACTACTGAAAGGATGCTTCTACACCATATTTACCAACTACTACTTGAAGGAGGCTACTACCCCCTTGCAGGCACATAGCCTACCCTAGCACCACCCTACCACCCTAGTATGATTTTATCAGGCTTCCATATCTCCTTATATATTTAATATTTTCATTGGTTACTCATTACTTCCTTGGTCTCTGTCTGCTGCTGCTGCATGGATTTGGATGACAGAGACACCTTACTAAACTTGAAATCTTTGCTTATAAATACCGTTACCATCATTCATCTTTCTTTACCAATGTATCTCTTCAATTTTGAGTTTCATAGTTGCACCCTTTCAATATGGACTCGTGCATGTTCATCAAACACATCACTTCATAAAACATACCTCTTAATTAAACGTGTTTCCTACTTCTCTGTTTAATTATTTTTAACTATGTTTAAATTTATTAGTCACGACCTTCCATAATTTCATTTCCACAACGACCTTTTCTCTAAAATATCTCCGCAAAAGACCTTTCCACATTTACCTTTCCACAATCACCTTTTCGTAATTACCTTCCGCAATTAACTTTCCAAAATTGCGGATTGCAGACAATTACCTTTCTGCAATTGTCTTTTTGCAACAACTTTTCTGCAATTTGCAGGAACTCATTCCTTCTACAATTGCGGGTTGTGGATTGTAGATGTGTATTTTGATTTTTCTCGAAAAATACTTCCACCATTACCTTTCTAAAATCATCTTTCCGCAATTACCTTTCCGCAATTACCTTTCTGCAACTACCTTTCCGCAATGACCTTTCCGCATTACCTTTCCACAATCGGAAACTCCTTCCTTCCGCAATTGCGGATTGCAGGCATGCATTTCAAATTTTCTTGAAATTGATCTCATAATTCGTCTCCCGCAATAATTCTTCCACAATTTGTGGATTGTATATTGCGGCTTCCTTCTGCATTGCATATTGTAGATGTGCCTGCCAACTTTTTCGAAATAGGCTTCTGCAACTCTTGTGAATCGTCGATCGCTTTGCAGAATACTCCTCATCCATTGATCAGTTATCAAACACAAAACTTCACTTTGGTGCTCCAGAATTTTATCTTCCATGCACATTTACTTTGCAGATCCTTTTCATGCCATTGATCTATTTTATTGATACGATCTGAGCCGTCCAACCTCTGCTAAATAAGCTGACTGCAACTCCACAATTGCGTGTTGATTGATCAATCTCGATTAGACTTCGCCGAACTTCATCCCCTTGCTGGATCCCCCCTGATCATGTGTCTTTCTAGCCTCATCGCATATGCCACATCATTATGCATTCCATGTCATCCTTTCCTTTGTTATTATTTTGTCTTACAATGAGTTTTCCCTGCTATCATGCCCTTAGTTATTCCTAATATTCAAAAAGAAAACACATGCGACTGAAATGGAATTTAAGTCTAGGAAAGCATGAAATTGTGTGAAAGGAAACTAGTTTAATGTTTAATAATGAAACACACAACTGAGATTGAACCTAGTTTACAAAAGAAATAAATGACATGAACATAAATCTAATCTAGGAAAACATGAAATTGTGTAAAATAAATTTAACTACGAAAGCATAAAATTGCATGAAATAAACTAATCCAAAACAATCAACATTTGATATGTGAGCTCACATAAAATAAACACTACTAACTCATAATAAATAAATCAAAATCATAACTGAGATATGAAAATGCTTGTATTAAACCATCAATCCATTACATAGCAACCCAATTCAACTTCATGACTAATTCCTACTAAATGACTAAATAATCTCCCACAAACTACTCATTTGCTATTAACTTCCTCCTCTCAAATGAAGAGAGAGCACTCTTATTTATACATGAGTTGCTTTCAAAAGAGGATAAGAAACTCATAAATTTAGATCCACTTTTCTCTCAACCTATTTTCCATAATTACAAAATATTTATCCCTTCAAATCCACACAAATCCTCTCACAAATATTGAATGAGATATTCTATCCATATTTCCATGATCCTCTCCTTGGAATAAATTTGAATAATTATCTCCTTCAAATATTCAAATGGTGGAGGAAATATTTGAAAATCTTTTGAATAATCCTTTTGTTGAAAATATTCAAATGTTCCTACACATCATAAATCTCACACAACTTTCAAATACAAATGTAAATATGTCAATTTTCTAATATTTAATCATAAATTCTCTTAAAATACTTAAAAATAAATAAATTGGAAAATAACAAGGTAACCCATATTTATTCATAAAAATGGTATAATGAATGGTTAATGGAACGATGAATAGGGATGAATATGAGGAATAGTGAAAGGAAAACAGGATGGATATGCGACATTTGGGTGACCCACAATAACAATCAATTAGATATTAGACTTGGGAAATAAAAAAACTCACTTAAGAGTCACTATGGGTCTACCATGAGTGGTTGTGGGTGGAATGTTATCCTCCCCTCCTTATACTCACATAAGTGACACATTGAATAATATTATTGTGACGACATTGTGCCTTGAAGAATCTAGGATATACCCTGGGTATTATCCTTAAAATGAGGGGCAGTACTTGGGGTTTTTTCCCAAGCGTTGTTACCTACAAAAATAAAGTCACTTGAGAGTTCATGTTATTTTGCACTTTTATGATTTATCTCACTTTATTGTATTTCTCGGTGTATCCCACCGTTAGAGTAAATTTAGGGTCTAAAATGGGCCTCATAAGAAAAAGAGCCATTGATGAGTTGGAATTCAAGAACCAATAGAATTTCAACAAAAAGAGTCAACGATAACGGTTGACTTGGCATATTTGTCATAAAATAACTACTTTTTAAAATTGTATATTCAACTTATCTCCATGTGGTTCTACTCAATTTTCGAGCGAAATATCTCGTTGGATGTAGAATTCAATTCTGAATCCAATGAGTACCCACATTGCATACTTTTGATGGACCCTACCCCACGAAAAACAAGAAATATATAAAAAATGTGTTACTTTCATTCTTTGTGGGGTGGGGTCCATCAAAAGTATGTAGTGTGGGTACTCATTGGATGTAAAATTTAATTCCATGTCCAATGAGTGCTCTCGCTTGAAATCTGAGTAAAAACTATAAGGAGATATATTGAAAATACAAAGAAAAAAAGTATATTTTTTCGCTCTTCCTCCAAAATTCATAAATATTAATTTCCTTAGGAGGATGATTTTAGATCCCAAATTTGCTCTAGTGATTCATAAAATGGATTGAATTGACCTCATTGTAAACCTAGTAAAGAAAGATTTTTCTTTCTCATCTGTTAAATACATTATGATAACTCTTCCATGATATTCTTCGCATTTTGTGTTTGATTTTTGTGATATGGTGTTAGAGATTATTTAGATCCTTGAAGCTTGTGAGAGTGTGAAGACCTAGGAATCATTGATGATAGAGATAGATCGATGGATCACTAACATATCACATCAAAGAGACAAAATACTTTTCCTTGAAATCAAGCACTATTTTTATTTTTTCGAAGCCAGTTAATTGTTTTTATGGAACCTTGATATTCAAGGTTCCATTAAAAAAAGGAAGTAGCCATACAACCAACTACTAGCTATAATGATCAACATCATACATATCATAAAAAAATGTATGTATCAAGCTATAGTAAGACCCAAGTGAAAATTAACTTGCATGTATGATATATAGAACATATTGTACGTTGTACATATCTATTAATTTGACCATTAATTGATCATATAGACAAATTTGACAACGATTTTTCATAAAAATTTGGAAATCGTACAATTGTATGGACCGTGATTTGATGGTTCCCAAGAAAAACATACCATATAGATAAAACATTGAGTGCAATTTTGACTTATATGACCCATTTTAATAGTTAAACGATAAAATTTATCCATTATTTGTCCAATTTAGCTTATTTAAGAGCATATTGGATCTGTTCTTACTTGAATTGGTGCCTAGATTGGAAGCTATGGACGTTTTAGCTGCCAATTTAGTATCTTTCAACAACTTTATAGAGAGATGATTTGTTTGTTGTTGGTTTGTATTAGATCTTACTGTTTTTGGGATGTTTGAGAGAATCTATCAAGATATGTGTTTTTTGGCTATTGGAATGCAGATTGGGGGTTTATGAGGCTCATTTTGAGTATATTTGTCAAAGTCTGTGTATTTTTTAGCTGGTTGTGTGGATATTTATAAAAAAATCTACATGTTTACTAGCAATATGTGGCTGCTACAGTGGCTTAGAGCTGGTATATGGACGCTTGAAAGGCATTTTCCAGTGTTTTGTTTTGTTTTGGTATATTTTACTACATTTATGACTTATAATTATGACATTTTTAGCTGAGATCGTATTGGAATATTCTTTGGAAACAATTATAATAAATGTATATTGACATTTTTTAGTACAGGTGTTTCGCTAATATTGTCCTAGGTACATATACCCACTCCACAATTGTGGGTAAAAATCAATACAAGTTTGATGAATGAAATAAGAAAAAAATATTGTTGCTTAAGTTATTTATGTAAGATACTATGCTTCTTTAGATCTATACTGGTAAGACTCCATCAACCATTTGAAAGAAATTGAAATATCTATATGAGACTTTGTACAAGGGCTGAGTCTTTTTCTAGAGGAACATATTCTTCTTGATAAGGATTGATGAGATTGCATCATTACATGAGCACTTACTCAAGTTCAAGGCTATCCGAAAAAAAATAGATTCCATTGAGCACAAGATGGATGAAGAAGACATGGTGGTAATCAAATTGAAAAACTTATCATGTGATTATGAGCACTTTATTGGGACTCTAAACATCACCTCTATGGCTACTGACCTAAATATTAATGAGATTTGAAATAAGACATTACAATAGGATATATGAAAGTATTAATGGTGAGATAGAGTGTTCAAACCAAGCCTTTATAACTAATTTTCAAGGGAAAAGGTAAAGGGTAAGAACTAAAAGGTCAAGGAAACATAGAAGATTCCACAAGGAGTCAAGATAACATCGCTTTTCACTACTGAGGAATTTGAAGAAGTTATGCATAAAGATGTTGGTTGAATAGAAAAAAATAGGGAGGGACTCAACAAAAGGATCATGTTATAGAACTTACAAAAAAAATTCTATGCATTTGTGCCTAAGTACTCATCAAATAATCACATGTCATCTGCTTGGTGCATTGACTTAGGTGCATCTCACTATTTCACCAACATACATGACTGGTTTATGAAGTGCATTCCCAGTGTGTCTAAATATTCAATGATCTTAAATGGTGGTGAAGAGTACATAGTTGTTGAAAAATGAAGTGTTCATATTTCCTTCTAAGGAAACATGCTTATTTTCCTTATTGTGCATTATGTGTTAAGTATGGAACTTAATCTACTATCAATTAGTGAGATTATGAAACACTGTCCCCAATTTGTTGTCAACTTTAATGATCACAAATGTTGTATAATTGAATAGGAGTCTCAAAATACTGTTACTCATGGTGTGGAGAATCAATGGCTATTCAAATTAATCGATAGCAGACAAGTCAAGGAGCATACATTGGTATCCAAGAGTGCATAAGAAAGCAATACAGTTTGGCATCAACAGTATGGGCACCTCAACTTCAACAACCTTTCTCAGTTGGATTGAGGGAATATGGTTGATGGGATTATTGACATCCAACAAAAGATTTAGGGTGTATGCAAATCTTGTCAGGAAGGGAAGCAACGTAGAATTCCATTCGAAAAGAGATAAGTTTGGAGAGTGAATGAAGTCCCTCAATTGGTTCATACAAACATTTGTATACCAATGAACATCACATAATCACCGATGCCAGGTATTTCATTCTATTTTTTGATGAATACAGTAGGAAGATGTGGGTATACTTTTTAAAATTAAAATCCAAAGTGTTTAATGAATTTCAAAGTTCTAAATCATTAGTAAAAAAAGAGTATGGTTGTCCTACAACCACTCTTAAATTTGATAATGGTGGAGAAATTTGTTCCAAATAATTCAAACGTTTTTGTGCTAAATATGGGATCGAAAGATAGTACACTACCATACACTCCACAAAAAAATGGAGTAGTTGAGAGGAAAAAACAAATTATCACGTAGATGAATAGATGTGTGATGTAGAATAGGTCCATTCCCAAAAGGTTTTGAGATGATGCAATGCTTACAATAGCATATTTGTTGAATAGACCTATAATGATGGCATTTTAATAAAGGACCCTAGAGGAACCATGTGTTGGAACATACAATGATACTGAGAAGTAGGGGGGCGTGTGAATCGATATCATACACTTTTATCAAATTTAACTTCATTAAGAATGTAACATTATCAACCTTAAGCAATCATCAACATCGAAGAAAAATGATCAAAATATTTATGTGGAAACCCAATTTAATGAATTGATAAAACCACAAATTACAATGATTTGCAGTAGACACCAATCTCCAATAATGGTGTGAGCACCCACTTATAGATTTTTCAAACACCAATCTGATAGGGACACCAATCCCTCTTATGCACACCAACTCATCAGGCACTAACTTGTTCAAGGGATGAGGACACTAATCCTGTTATGAACACCAAATCATAAACTATGAACCAAAGTGTCAAATGCATGGGGAAACCAATCCTCATGAGAACCAACTCAATATCTCCTTGCACCACCATGCCACCCATATATATTTGTAATACACTATCACAAATTTGTAGTCCCGCTTCTCTTCTATTTACACAACTAGTTCACCTTCAAAAAATTATCAAACATGGATTCACTTAATTCACAATAAATGTACTCATTCAAGCTACACCTTTAAATTCCTTTGTTACACAATATTTAAGCTTTTCTTCATTTGAACAAAATAGCTCTATTATTCCTGTAGCTTCCACAATTTTATTTCTTTCTTAGAATACAAGTCATCTTCTCTATTATTCTTGTAACCATATGATTGTTACTTCAAGCACTTTGTTTTTATGCCTGCAATATTATCATTGATTTGAACACTAGTTGTATATAGATCCTTATGCAATTTATACCCTTGATGGTAAACCTTGATCTTCACTTATTCAATTTGTCTAGAGCTAACCAGCAGTTTGCATTATAACCATAGCAATATATTTGTGTCTGTGATCAATTCACCTTTCTAACTATCATTGAGGTGAAACTAGCGTCAACCTCAAAATATATCTTTGACTGATTTCATATTCTATTTACTCTTTGTACCTCACAACTCACACACACTTCCGAAATTAATATTCAAATCAATTATGATTTTTACATGGTCTTCGTGGGGTTTTGATCGTACTTATGGACCCATCATAATGAATTTGACTTGCGTATCAACATAAAAAACAAAGAACATCATTTTTAATTTACAAATCTGACTTATGATTTGTGGTAGAAGTTTTTAAAATACCAGTTTAGTCACCCAAACACTTTTATGAATGATATCATGGTTGTGATTGAAAATTTTCATGACTAAAAGCATTAAATGATTCTTTGAAAACTTGAGCTCTTGTTATACACTATTTGATAGTTCTATTGACCAATTACTCTTGAAACTACATGCATTTTCATTGACCACTGTGTGCATATCTAGCATGCATATTCTAAGTCCGGGTGTGCATATTCTGAGATTGACGAGCATTTTTTGAGACTCTCGAGCATTTTCTAAGATTAGCATGCATATTCTGAGGTTGGAGGGTGTTTTTTGATATTGAAGGGAATTGTTTGAGACTATGTGGGAATTTTACAAACATGTCTTGGTGGGCATATTTACTAAGCATGTGCAGGCCTTTTTCTTGTGCTTGTGTGAGCATAACCCTTGATGCTGGAAGGTATAATTGCTAAGCATGTGTGGGAATAATTACTAATAATGTGCATGTATTTTTCTTGTGCTTATGCATGAATAATCCTAGCTTTGACATCAATGACAACACTCTAAATGTGACATCACAACTTGACCTCAATGAAAATATCACATTGATATTCATCCTCATTCCCACATCAAATCTTCCATATTTCCATCAATTAAAACCTTTTCAATACCATGGTCTGGGAGGAAGCCCACATTCAATATTCTTGATGTTTTTGGTTCTATTACATATTCCTGGATTCTAGATGAGAAGAGAACCAATTTAGGACCTAAGAGTAAGAAATTGATGCTTACAAAGTACAATGGCAATCATAAAGTTTATAGATTGATTTATGTGGAAAAACATAAGTTGAGATTTAGTAGAGATATCATAGGTGATGAGGAATTTGTACCTTTTCAATATTCTTCAAAGTTTAAAATTACCATGGATCCATCCATCATGCCTTAGGATTCAAATTTTTAGTTTCATATAGATCCACCTAAAAGAGCGGAGATTGTGAACATTATAAGGAGTATTCTATGTTAAATTAATTTATGGAGAAATATGCAAGAGACAAGAGAGAATGAAGATAGAATGAGCAATATACATATTTTCAATAATAATGTTCACAAGTTACTTAAAGTTGGTTGATGCAGGAGCATCCCTAGTGTGGCAGGATATCCTAAACATTTTCATTTATGTTGGGTAGTTGGAAAATAAGTTGTTGTTGGTTACTGTAGAAACTGTTACGACTTGTTGTAAAGGGTGATTTCAATTGGATGTGACCCGTGATGTTGTATAACAAATATGTCCATGTTAAATGGGATATCTATGTTGATGCTACTTGTGGTAACAATGTTAGTGAGAAAATGGTTCCATACCTGTAGCCATGCCAAAGGGAAACAATTAATTTCATATAGCAAATTAATTAAAATGGATGCAGACATCCTAGCAGTTGAGTGTTGTTGAATAATTATTTGCTTTTGTTGCTAAATAATTAGGTTTCAATATTTTGAAACAGTTTCTCTTGGAATGAAACAAATCTCATCAATCCAAAATGACTCATTGATTAATGGAACTAAATCTTTGCCTAGATATGTAACGAATACATGGAAATTCAACTAATAGAATATATTTGAGGAAAATATTAAAATAGAGTTTCAATATACAATGGGGGGAAAGGAAAATGTGTGAAGAAGCACACATTGAAGGAAAATAAAAGGATGTGTGTAAGAGGAAGGGAATGCACTTCAGAGGAAGAACACACAACATAGAAGTGTGAGGAATAAGAGCGGTGAATGAGATCCTATGTGGCAGCAGATAAGAAAAGAGAGGGATGAGAGGAAGAAAGAGCAAGAACAATAGTGTAATGTCCCCATTCAAATAATTGCATAGCAGGAAAATTCCATCAATCCTACTAGTTCCCTAGGTTGGATGGATACATTTGGAATTTAATAAGGGAGATAATAAATGATGTTCATACATTAGAATGGAATAAATATTTAATAATGGATCTAATGAAATAAATACAAGAGAAAATTGATGTAGCAATGGAACATGGAGACACATGGAGATTATGGGGCCCACACAAGCTAGAATTTATGTGCCACATGTCATCCTCCTCTTGCAATTTTGAATCCATGGGAAGCCTAATGTTCTTGGATGAATTAGAAGGCTAATACACGTGGCCATATGCATCATAGGTAGAATTTCAAAATAAATTTAACTCACATGGGAAAGGAAGAGTCAAATGGGAGTTTCTTGGACACTTGGGCTAGATTCCCTAACATCTATGACATCTATGACACCGATGATGAAGATGCTATGAAATTTATGACATATTGCGGAATTGAAGGCTGACATCTGAACATTATGACATGTCAGGCCTAAATATAGCATCCAAGAAGGCGCTCATGTGAGTTGGGGAAACTCAATGGGTCCCTACTCAAATTGGGGGAAGATGGAAGGCTAGGGAAGGGAGGACACATGGAAAATATTGAGCACACACACTAATTCGAATTGGATTGATTTTGTGAATGGATTGGTAACCTTATAAGGCTAAGGATTTTTATAAAATACAGTATTCAACCAAGATAGGGGCTTTTTATCATTTGAGAAATTTTCATTTGTGAAGAGAGGGAGCTAGTGGATGACTAGTTTCTTTCCTTAGCCAATTTTGAGGGTGAAAGATTCCCATCCAAGTTGGTGTTTGGAGAGGCCATTCAGGTATTTCATGGAGATTTCATGGAGTTTTTATTTTCATGTGTAAGCTATAGAGCAGCTCATGGTTTTTTCTAGTGCAACACATTCTCTCAACCATTTCCATTCTTTATTGCATGTTCTTGCTCATGGAGGGATTGCGCTTTGGGAGAGATATTGTACTATTTGGGAGAGATTATTATGGTAAATTTATGATTGTAATAGGATTAATATACTCTTTTATTCATCTTAAAAAAGTATCATTTCAAAATACCAAATGGTTGTATGTAAAAGTTATTATTAATGAGCAAACAATGACCATTTCCCCACTATATTGATTTATGCCATTGTAATGTTGATGATGTACTCTTTTGGTGATCTTATAATGGTCCATTTATGGTGGTAATAAGATTAATATACTTTATTATTCCATAAATTCTTAGTTCTAAATACCAAATGGTTGTATGTAAAAGTGATTATTAATGAGCAAACAACGAACCATTTCCCCACTATATTGATGTATTCCATTGTAATTATGATGATTTCGAATGAAAGAATTTTTCTTGGATATATTTATGATGAATGGAATTCCATTAATTAGTATTAAAATTTTAATATCCATCACTTAAGCATTTGAATTCATCTTACTCGGTTTATTTGCATTTGGAGAAGATTTGGTGCTATTTCCCCAAGGGTCGAACTAGTGATTTTGTAGTTGTTTGGGAGAGGATATAATAGCATTTATAAACTAAATAATTATGCAAATGATACCTTAATAATTTCCCTTAAATATTATATACCTATTTTCAGAAATTCGAGTGGGTTTGGGAGCATTTAGAAAGGCATTTTCAGCATTTACCCTAGGGGAATTGTAACCCCAATTTGCTAGTGAAAACTCCTACCTTGGAAAGAATATTAAACAAGTTTGTAGAAGTTTTTGGAGGGTCATAAATCATCCCTAAAAATTATATTCAAGTCTTAATATCATTCATATACGTTATCAGAATATTGGGGAGCATTTGGGTCAATTTGGAGGCCTAGACATCAAAACCAGTCAAAGGTCGAAATAGGGGGAAAAGTGAAAAATTGACCATTTTAATAAAATTATGGAAAAGGGACATTGCAAGTGTTATAACATCATGTTACTTGCACCTGCGCATTAATACCATCCATTTAATAAAAATTTGTAGAGATGTCTTGGCTTCACAATTGGCCCACTATGCTCACTTTCCTTCCTCCTCGGCCACCGAAAGAAGAAATTACAACCACAAATATTGAAGTATGCTTCCAAGGGTATCAAAATTTGAGATGATATATTCATGAAGGGAAAATAAACAATCCACAAGTTTGGAGGAGCATGAAATGATAAAAAAATCATCCTATTTGTGAAAAGAGCCTAGATACACCATTAAAGGAAGAAACATATAATCATGAAGTGGAGCATCAATTACCTCAAGGTGATTGCAGATAAGAACATAAAGAGGAAGGTGAAGATGAAAAAACAATACTTACTAATGGGGGTTTTTCCAATCAAAGAGAATATATTGATGGATCCTTGAACTATGAAGGAGTACCTACTAATGGGTTCTCACAACTCTATGTTGGTAACATAGAGATCAAATTTGAAAATGTTACTGCAATCCAAAGTTCTCACAAGAATGAAGATTAAGACCTCGTGACAGATAATGAAGAACCAAGATCAACTTACCCATCACCACTTGAGCTTCAAGAAGTTGATCAAATCAAGCAGAAAGAAGAGAAGGAGGTTCGGTCTCATGAACCGTCCTTCATTGAAGGTTTATTGAAGATGAGTGAGAGGGATATACATGAGGCTCTTAGCATACTCCATGACACTCAAGAATTGGTATCAAATTTTTGTTATAAATTTTCTTCATTGGAGGAGCCATAATTCCTTGAATACATGGAGAAGATTCAAAGAGCAATGTGCAACATAAAAAGTAATTTCATGTCTTTGCTTTTTGATAGAAGCAATTTGGTTGAGCTTAATGAATGTTTACATGAAGCATACTTGAATAATAATGAGGATATTCATCAACTCAAAAATAAAAATGAGAAACTTCTTAAGACGTTGCAAGATACTTTTTCTTCCTCCTATGTTTCAAATTGTAATATGGTAGATTGCTTAGAGGATTCTCATGACATGAGGGATCATGAGAGCCATAGAAAATTGCAAGTTCTTGATGTGTTTGAAGATAATATTTATGAGATCCAATCACTTGTTATGGTGGAAGAGGAACTTGAGTTGCCTCTTGAAAATGGTTACACACTTTTTGGAGAAGTGCATGATTCCACTACCTTGGAACCAACCTATGAGGAACGTTTTTCATTTTTAAGGGAGGTGCATAATCCTACCCCTATGGATCCTTCACACGATGAAATTTTTTCACTTTTTGATCAGTTGGGTGAGTTGGTTCTTTCTCCTACATCCTACACTTCCAAATTTTGCAGCATTCATCCTAATGAAGTATGGGTGAAAGGTTTCTTTTTTATGGTGCCACATGAAGAGTATGGAATTTCTATATCTCCTTTTGATGATGACATGATTAGAGACCAATATTATTTACATTTGCAGCAGAATCCCTTGTTACATTATGATTCTATACATCTACATGGGTGCACCTATGATGCTCACTTGAGTCACTTGGAGACTCATCATTCTCCTTGATCCTTGCCTAGTCTATTTGATGTTGGAGGAACTTCATCCCACACTTGGGTGAAGAGATATATAATTTAGGAACATTACTATTGGCATAAATATCCTCTGTTATTTCATTATTATATACATATTCATGGCTGTATTAATGATACTTCTTTGAGCCACTTGAAGTCTTCATGTTTTCTTTGCTCCTTATTTGGTTCAAATTTTTGTGGAGGTTCTTCATTCACTTATTGGATGAAAATGATACATGGATGATTATTTTGATGCATATTACATTATTTTGGAGCAACATTATAGGACATGGGATCCTCACCTATGTCATTGGAGCATATATTATACCATACTTATGCTTGTGTGTATGGGCCACATGATGATCTACTTACTTGGATGTACACACACTTTGATGATTATTTGATGAGGTGCCTTCTTGATGTACATTTGTATGATGTTGTTATGTACTTTCATGATCTATATTTTGTACTCATGATGTTTGGAAGGGTGCAATACAAGCAATGGGATCTTTGCATTTCTTGGTTTCATCTCACTTGGAATAGCAGTTCGATAGTTGGTTTGAGAAAGAAAACCAACCTTCAGTTGTTTGAGTTCATCTTTGCATAGCAGTGTTCCAGTTTCCTATGTGGGAGACCTTTTGAGAGATGTATTCAATATTCACATTCTTGGTTTTCATGGAATTTAATCATAGACATTTCACACCATGCATGTATCAAGATCATATGGGACCCTGGGATCATTTTTTGTCTCATTGGTTTCAATTGTGGGGGAAACAAGCCACATTGGAGATTTATTCACCACTTGAGAATATGATTGTAATATGAGTAGTGCAGCAACAAGCATGGTGGTTCCTCTCTGAAATTTTATTATAATATTAAGAAACTCAAAGTTTGGAAACTCAACACTAATTTCAAAGATTTATACAGAAGCAAAAAGGGATGAAAATTTAGAAAAGGTTTCCAAAATGTGGAGGTAAAGATTATTTGCACAAATTTGGTTATTATAGATTTGATTAATCCTTTTGGTGTTAGTGGTGATGTTATAGGATATATAAATATGCAAAATCCACATATATTTACTTTTGGGAACACAAAATTGCAATACATGAGTGCCACTACTAAAATTGCAGCTAAAGAAAATTAATGAGTAGAACCATAACAGAGCTCTTGGTGTAAAGGAATGATCTACCAAGTGAAGATGCCGCATGGGAAGACGATAATATTTTGCAGCATAAAAATCTGAAATTTCTTGAGGAAAAACAATCTTGGGTGTGGAGGACTGTAATGTCTCCATTCAAATAATTGCATAGCAGGACAATTCCATCAATCCTACTAGTTCCCTAGGTTGGATGGATACTTTTAGAATTTTAATAAGGGAGATAATAAATGAAGTTCAGGCATTAGAATGGAATAAATATTTAATAATGGCGATAATTAAATAAATACAAGATAAAATTGAAGTATCAATGGATCATGGAGACCCATGGAGATTATGGGGCCCACACAAGCTAGAATTTATGTGCCACATGGCATCCTCCTCTTGCAATTTCGAATCGATGGGAAGCCTAATGTTATTGGATGATTTAGAAGGCTAATACACTTGGCTATATGCATCATAGGTTGAATTTAGAAGGAAATATAACTTACATGGGAGAGGAAGAGTCGAATGGGATCTTCTTGGACACTTGGGCTAGATTCCCTAACATCTATGACATCTATGACACCAATGATGAAGATGCTATGACATTTATGAAATATTTCAGACTTGAAGGCTGAAATATGACCATTTTGACATGTCATGCCTATATATAGCACCAAAGAAGTCAGTCATGTAAATTGGGGAAGCTCAATGGGTCCCTACTTGAATTGGGGGAAGATGGAAGGCTAGGGAAGGGAGGACACATTGCAAATATTGAGCACACACCCTAATTCAAATTGGCTTAAGTTTGTGGATGGAATGGTAACCTTAGCATGCTAAGGATGTTTATAAAATAAATGAATCAACAAAGAGAGGGGGTTTTTATCATTTTTGAAGAGAGGGAGCTAGTGGATGACTAGTTTCTTGCCTTAGCCAATTTCGAGGGTGAAAAATTCCCATCCAAGTTGGTGTTTGGAGAGGCCATTCAGGTATTTCATGGAGATTTAATGGAATTTTTATTTTCAGGCGTAAGCTACAAAGAAGCTCGTGGTTTCTTCTAGTGCAGCACATTCTCTCAGCCATTTCCAGTCTTTATTGCATATTCTTGCTCATGGAGGGATTGCACTCTTTGGGAGAGCTTCTCATGGTCCATTTCTAATGGTAATAATATTAATATACTCTTTTCTTCATCTTCATAAGGTCTTAGGTCGAAATACAAAATGGTTGTATGTAAAAGTGATTATTAATGAGCAAACAATGACCATTTCCCCACTATATTGATGTATGCCATTGTAATGTTGACGATGTACTCTGTTGTCCACCGATTGCACACCAATAGTAGAAATCAGTTGAAAGCCGTCTCCTCACTTGAGAAATTAGGAGAGGTCTAACCTTGGGGGCAATCACAGAGCCAGGTGCTGTCACCCACTCCTAGCTCCTCCGTTTAGGCTAACTCCTAACGAAGCCAAGGGGGGTAGTCCCTAACAAAGAGTTTTCTATGGCTCAATGTTTAAGTTAAGTTTTAGGTGTTTTTGGATGCAGATGGGTGTTGTTTAGGATTTAATGTGATTTCAAATGATTTAATATTATGAATATTAAACACAAGACAAATCAATCCATGTTGCTATCATCAGAATTAAAAGATAGACAATAATTTGAGAACTCACGAAATGATAAAGCATTCATAGATATAACTTATAATCAAAACATCCAATGGACAAATGGCCCAAATTATCAATAATGCAAAAATATAGAACCAGTGCCTATGGAGTCAACTTATCAGGGATGCTTCGTGTATAAAGAGATGTAAATCCCAAAATGATGCCATTGAATGTTAGGTTTTGCAAGTGCTCTTGGTAGGTTTTAAAGGTTTTTTATTGGTCTTGCTTATGGTAGCTGGATGTCCTAACCAGAATTACCTTCAGTAGCTCCATTCGAAGACATGACGGACCTGTCTGGGGTCACAGGTAAGTGTTCAATAACTTAACTACCTGTGCCCAGATTGGGTTACGCGGTGCCCACACTTGGAATTTTCCCACATGCCTCGGTATTTAAACGAAACAACGTCGGTGCGTTGGTTTATGGGGGAAAAGTTTTAATTAAGTTACTCTTGTAAGGTTTAAAGATCCAGTTCCATTTCTGGGTATTCTGATCTAGGATCGGTGAGAGCATACTCTGGCAAGGAGGAGAGGAGTTAATTAATTAAAAGGATGCGTGTTGAAAGTTTTATTAAGTTGATTAATTAGACTCTCCGACAAAGATCGCTCTTGACCCCGTCTTATGACAGTGGTTCAAGAGACTTAGATAATCTAGATGAGACTAATAGGGATTATGCAAACCTAGGATGCTCTCCGATAGAGAGTGCTCTTGACTTGTGTTTTTGTAAGTTCAAGAGTCTTACTTAATAGTTAATTGATTAAACAAGCACAACAATTAAGATGAAAGTGGTTGATGAAACTCTCCGACAGAGAGCACTCTTGATCCACCTTATGGTGAGATTCAAGAGATTTAAGCAATTGATTTACTTAGGAAGATCAACAATTAGAACTTGAAGTAATCAACTCATTCAATACATTAGATGTGATGGATTAATAATTAATATTCTAAGCATAAGACGCAAATGATTATGTAAACAAGCACATCTAATCTAAGCATGTGAAAGATGGACACAACACAATCCTCCCCAAATGGGGGAGGATGGGGGTGGGGACTTAAAAACCCCACTCAAACAAAAGATCTTTATTAAACTTTATACAATGTGCCTTAAGGATTTTAATCCTTGAAAGGACTTTTCAGATAAAAGCAAAACAACTCTATTAAGTAGTAGGATTTGTAAAAAGGAGAATGCTTTTACTTGAAACTTTGAGATCTTTCTGAAATCTGTGAAAAGGGAAAAGATAAGAAGTTTGAAGAGAGAAAAAAGAGCAAAGGAAAGAGGACTGAAACAAAAGAAAATGAGGGAAAGAAGGAAATAAAACCAAGAGAGGGTCAAAACCAAAGAAAGGGAAGAATGGGGCAGCCAACTATGAAGCTAAAGGATGATAAGAATCGAAGAAAACGGGGCAGCGAAAGAGAAAACAAATGGCTGTCATAAAAATTACAAAACAGGACAACGAACAAAAAGTGGCCAATAACAAGGTTGAAGAAGGCCCAAAAACTAGGTCAAAAAGAGGCAAAAAAGGAAGGAAGACTAGGGCAAACTAGGGCTGTCCAAAATAGAAGAAAATGGAAGGTAAAAGAGAGCAATAACAGGGCAGCGATGAAGAAGAGGTAAAAAGGGCAAAGCAAAGTAACTTGTAGAAAGGGGATTAAGAAGAGGAACAAAGGAAGGTCTTTTGCAGCCTATTTATTTAAAATTTTACCAACTTTTCCGCTTAACCTGTCATGAAAAGTGAGAAACCAGCAATCTTATTTCCTACAAAATGGCGGATTAGACAATACAATACACTATGAAATTACAATTTAATACTTGCACAAGATGGGAGTTTGGTACTACTTCAAGTATTAAACAGAATTAGATCTAAACCTTCGTAAGATGAGCTTTTAACAAAGGAAATTCTTAGATCTACAATAACAAGAGATATAAAGATGATATTTAATGCTTAGATATACTTGTTATAAAACAGAGAATCAAAGTAACTAGAAAGTAAAAAAAATAATTCAGGGGTGAATGTAAAAGATGGAACCACTTGGATCTTTGAATCTCTAAAACCACCATGGATCTCAATCAGTATGCAGCTGCCAGAAACTTGTGCTTGACTCCGAGAAAAGTAGATGCAACTTAGCTCATCCTTTTACTTGGTACAATGAAGTGATCTGCAATCAAAGACTTGTATGCTTGCCAAAACAGGGGATTAGAACATGTACTTTTTACTACTCTGAATCACAAAAAGCATGAGATATAACTGAATAAGACAATGCTTTTTATAAATTTCGGAAAGTAAATAAGTAAGTAGATAAATTGAAACTACAAATATCTACTCTTATGTGCTTGTATAAGCCCTCTAAAGCATTTATAATTACCTACAGATTAGCAAACAAAAGCAAGATTGAAATTGTATCACCTCATTAATCAGAGTACATGAATCCGGAATCCACACCACATGAGCCTCCAAAGATTTTCTTTATTCAAAATGGTTGCATAAGAGCAACAAGTATTACAATAATTCACCAGAGGTTATTTGCATCCATCATCCACCCTGATAGAGCTGAAAGAGCCTCTATTTATACAATGAGAGAGTGCTAAAACCCTAAAACCAAACCTCATAACCTAACCAGCCTGGACACCTAGCAGAGAAG
The DNA here is from genome assembly GCA_001517045.1 of Pseudotsuga menziesii. Taxonomy (NCBI): domain Eukaryota; kingdom Viridiplantae; phylum Streptophyta; class Pinopsida; order Pinales; family Pinaceae; genus Pseudotsuga; species Pseudotsuga menziesii. The sequence continues at coordinate 205,711 of LPNX010752746.1, forward strand.
CCAGACCTAAATCGGAGAACCGGGAGTGAGGGGAGGCCTCCACCCAGGAAAGGCTCCTCCACTCCAACCCTTAACACTGAAATCAACCATCAGATGAAGCCGCACGTGTGGAAGGTGCAACCAGGAGAGAGAGGGGCGTGAGCTGTTGAAGGAGGCACTGTAATGTTGGTAAACCCACCTTTTAGGTCTGGAAGCAGCCTCTGCTAGGTTTAGGAAGCCTACTGATGGTGTAAGCTTCAGTCTCCACCTCGATCAAATCACCGGACCAATGAATGCTCTCCATATCATTCTTTAGCTAGAGATGACATGTCTGCTAACTGATAATAAATTAATTGCTCACTTAATGTTGACTGAAGCTGAGTTATGATAACTCCAATCATCATAAATGCCCAATGAGATGTCATTTAGCCTTTTAATTTGTTGAATTTGGATTAATTTGGAGAGTTTTAATTTTCTCCAAGATAATTATTTTTTAATAAAAATTCATTTTTTCACTCAAAACTGACTTTTTTGAGAAAAAAGGCATTATGTGTCCGACCGATGATCTGAAAGTTGGCTCTAACAGGCTGGACGGTCAAGAATGACTTTTGGCTTAAGGTTAGAGCCTTCAATCACTGAATTCAGAGTCCGTATGACCAAATTATTACGAACGGGTTTTTTCCATTTAATTTATGGAAAAATTAACCCAAAAAACTTAGGAAAAGTAATTAAAAATTAAAAAATTAAAAAAATAATTTTTTCCCCGTTCGAAAAAGATTTTTTCGAAAAAAAATTATATGTCCAGATGACTTAGGACATGACCATGATCTACCTAAATAATTCCTAGTAGGTTTATAACACTCAGTTGGGCTCTAATAACCCCCCAAGGCCCAGAATTCAACATCAGGCATTCCAACTTTGGAGGAAGCGGGAGAAAACCTCGTCAATTATATTCAGCTGAAGGCAAAGCATAATTGTTAGGGGCAAAAAACTCCTTGGAATACCTTATTTGAGATTCCACGTCTCAAGAGACCGAACCACTCAAAAAATACCCTACTAGCACATTTTATTACAAACCCCGCGGGGCCATGGTCAAAATTATTCAAATAAAAAACTGGCTAGCCAATATTGGCTAGACATGAAGACGGATCAACCGATACACTGGAATCAGACATTGAACATGTCTTTCAACCGACAACTCCTCAGCTAATCCAATTATGGTACAAATAAGTGGATAACATCTGGCTCCAACTGCGAGATGTGTGCTCGATCTAGTCTCTTATGCAAGGAGAGCATACAAGAACCCCAGAATCGTTGGTTTCCATATCCTATAAAAACATCTCAACTTGACAAGAAAACCTTAGTAGCACAAGTTTTATGAAAAAGAGTCAATGATCCAAAAGTTGCTTTATTCAAAGAAAAAACTTCATAGAAAATTTTATTTATTTCTAAGTACATAAAGAAAACGCTAAAGTAAACGCTCACTTTAAGGAGCCTATTTTCCTACTCTAAGCATGATACACAAAAGGTTAGGTGTAATCATAAATCCAGTGTAGCCACCTAAGCATTTTATTAATATAAAAACGTTTTGCCTTGTCTTTGGTTACTAGCCAAAGTAAGGACATAATTTCCAGAAAATGCAAACCTGCGTGATGATCCAGAATGGGCGGGTTGGATGGGGAATCATAGGCATGAATAATGTCATAAAACTTCTTCCCAAACTGGTAGGTGCTCGCGCAGGCTGCTTCCATCCATGACTGGATAGCACTGATATACAAATCGAGATGATGTGGCAGGTCGACTACTCCATCATGTTGATCATCAAGGCTTATCAAATAATAACTCGTTGTATAAGCCCCTAGCTACTCCAAAACATAAGGAACATATGTATGTGAAGACGATGGTTGAGAAAAAAATTCAACTAGTTGTATCCCATCTGATTCTTCACCGCATTGCTTTTTCAAATCCTTATTACCGATACTCAGATATAATTCTGACTGATCATATGAAAACTTTGACTGCTCTTCTTTACAACTTCCATAATTCTCAGAATAAACACTCCCCTCGCTTGACACATCATAGATGAGATTCTCAAAAATATTTTCAAAAGTATCATAGGTTGGATTTTCAATAAAAGTCCAATAGTCATCGTCGCCATCTATGTCGGATATGAGAGATGCCTCATCACTGGTATCAAGTCCCTGGCTACACTCCTCATTCTGCTTAAAACAATCTTCTTCAAAAAGTTGGGTTTCAAAGATATCACAGGGGACCCAACTTTCCAAATATTTGTCATCCGGTGGAGTGCATGGAGGAATCTCATCACATGAAACTTCTAAGACTGGATTTAAAATCTCAAAGTTATCATCCATCTCAGATGTAAGGGATTCTTCCTCACTTGTATCAGATCTGATTCTATATCCCTCCTCATGATCATAGTCATCTTCTTCAGAAAAAAGGTCACAAGGCAGTAAACCTTCCAAACTATTATCATTATGCTCATTAGTAGGATTAGTGCTAAAGTGTTTAGTGAGATCGTCCAATTGCTGACTATAATCTTCGACTTGACCCCGAGTTTTTGTGGTGAAAGGATGGAGTTGTCCAACTGTGTTAATGTACTCAGGCTCTCTTGAATATTGTTTTTCCTCTCTCCAAATTTCTTCGGAAATATCATGCATGTCATTTACATAGTTTATGTACTCAGGATCGCTTGATGAAGCTTTAGGATCACAACCCTTTGGAAAACCATGCTCCTGAACATAGCATGCATAGGAGCAGGAAGATTCTTCATGAAGGTCTTCACATGCCCTACAAAATGGCGTGTAAGTTTCAACCATGTTAGCAGCCTCCAATTGATGAAGAGGCCTTTGTTCATGGCTGGGATTTCTAATTTGCCATGTTGGTTTTGCAGGGAAGGTTCTAGGAGGTGGTGGAGGTTGAGTTCTTTCAACAGTTATGACCCGATTCTGAACCTCTTTAACCTGAGCTAAGTGTTTATGTTCTGCTTCCTCCATATTTTTCTTCATCTCCCTTTTCATTTCAATCATTTGTTTTTCGTAGGCATCTTTCATAGCTGCTAAAGGATCCTTGTCTTTAGGTTCACTAATTTTCAAAGGAGTTGAAGACCTTGAATAACCCTGGAGGTTAGATTCACCAAATGACTGCATATTCTTATCAATTTTAATGGCCAAATTCTAAGCTTGAAGCAGTGTGGTTGGCTCCTTGTCTGTAATTTGGTACTGGATCTTGCCACTTAATGCTTCTATGTAATAATCCAAAATGGAAGCTGCAGGTGGAGCATGAGTGGCAGGGATGGAGTTTGACAACTCTGTGAACCTATTGTTGAACTCATCCATGGTTTTTGTATCAGAATTCTTCACACTAGTCAAGGCTGCCACTAGATGTTTAGGTTCCTTTTTGTTGCCAAAATTTCCAAGGAAAGCAGTCTTGAAATCAGCTATGGTAGTGAAAGAGTTGTTCGACAAGTTGTCATACCAGTTTCTAGACTTACCATCCAAAGAAAGAGAAAAAAGGGTCATGTATACATCTTCATGCCTATCAATACCCCTAACATGGGCACCACAGTGTCTGGTGAAATTTTTGATATGCTGCTCAGCAGAGACGGAGGCATCAGTGCCTATGAAAGTGACAAGCTTATCAATAGCTTTTTCGGGAATGTCATGAGGCTGGCCTACCATCTAAGTAAAATTGAGCTGAGTCAAAAACTCACCCATTGTGTTAGGAAAACAATTATTGTTTTGAAAAGTTTCTAAGTTTTCTTGAAATAAAAGGTGGATGTCTGAAACAGACTCAGATCCAAGTTCTACAAGGATCCTACGAGAAACTAGTTTGTTCAGTCTCCTCCTATAGACTTTTTCAGGGTCAGGGATGAAACTGAGCAAACCTTCAGAGTTTCTTCTAGTCGAATACCTTGAGGTGTTAACTGATAGTGGATTCACCAGGTAGATTCAAGTCTAAGTTTGGAGAGTGATTGGACTAAAAATCTACCAAAAAATGGAAAAAAGGTAAAAAAACTAAAGAGAAACAAAGGTCGTCCAGGAACAAAAAGATTTGTCCCCAGCAACGGCGCAAAAAGATGTTGTCCGCCGATTGCACACCAGCAGCAGAAATTAGTTGAAAGTTGTCTCCTCACTTGAGAAAGTGGGAGAGGTGTGACCTTGGGAGCAAGCACGGAGCTAGGTACTGTCACCTACTCCTAGCTCCTCCGTTTAGGCTAACTCCTAACGAAGCCAAGGGGGGTAGTCCCTAACAAAGAGTTTTCTATGGCTCAATGTTTAAGTTAAGTTTTAGGTGTTTTTGGATGTGGATGGGTGTTGTTTAGGAGTTTATGTGATTTCAAATGATTTAATATTATGAATATTAAACACAAGACAAAGCAATCCACGTTGCTATCATCAGAATTAAAAGATAAACAATAATTTGAGAACTCACGAAATGATAAAGCATTCACAGATATAACTTATAATCAAAACATCCAATGGACAAATGGCCTAGATTATCAATAATGCGAAAAGATAGAACCAGTGCCTATGGAGTCAACTTATCAGGGATGCTTCGTGTATAAAGAGATGTGAATCCCAAAATGATGCCAGTGAATGTTAGGTTTTACAAGTGCTCTTGGTAGGTTTTAAAGGTTTTTTATTGGTCTTGCTTATGTTAGCTGGATGTCATAACCGGAAATACCTTCAGTGGCTCCGTTCGAAGACATGACAGACCTATCTGGGGTCACAGGTAAGTGTTCAATAACTTAACTACCTGTGCCCAGATTGGGTTTCCCGACGCCCACACTTGGAATTTGCCCACATGCCTCAGTATTTAAACGAAACAACGCCGGTGCGTTTGTTTATGGGGGAAAAGTTTTAATTGAGTTACTCTTGTAAGGTTTAAAGATCCAGTGCCGTTTCTGGGTATTCCGATCTAGGATCAGTCAGAGCATACTCCGGCAAGTAGGAGAGGAGTTAATTAATTAAAAGGACGTGTGTTGAAATTTTTATTAAGTTTATTAATTAGACTCTCCGACAGAGATCGCTCTTGACCCCGTCTTATGACAGTGGTTCAAGAGACTTATCTAATCTAGATGAGACTAATGCAGGGATCATGCAAACCTAGGATGCTCTCCGATAGAGAGTGCTCTTGACTTGTGTTTTTGCAAGTTCAAGAGTCTTACTTAATAGTTAATTGATTAAACAAGCACAACAATTAATATGAAAGTGGTTGATGAAACTCTCCGACAGAGAGCACTCTTGATCCACCTTATGGTGAGATTCAAGAGATTTAAGCAATTGATTTACTTAAGAAGATAAACAATTAGAACTTGAAGTAATCAACTCATTCAATACATTAGATGTGATGGATTAATAATTAATATTCTAAGCATAAGACGCAAATGATGATGTAAACAAGCACATCTAATCTAAGCATGTGAAAGATGGACACAACACAATCCTCCCCAAATGGGGGAGGATGTGGGTGGGGACTTAAAAACCCCACTCAAACAAAAGATATTTATTAAACTAATTTATACAATGTGCCTTAAGGATTTTAATCCTTGAAAGGACTTTTTAGATAAAAGCAAAACAACTCTATTAAGTAGTAGGATTTGTAAAAAGGAGAATGCTTTTACTTGAAACTTTGAGATCTTTCTCAAACCTGTGAAAAGGGAAAAGATAAGAAGTTTGAAGAGAGCAGAAAGAGCAAAGGAAAGAGGACTAAAACAAAAGAAAATGAGGGAAAGAAGGCAAGAAAAACAAGAGAGGGTCAAAACCAAAGAAAGGGAAGAATGTGGAAGCCAACTATAAAGCTTAAGGATGATAAGAATCAAAGAAAACGGGGTAGTGAAAGAGAAAACAAATGGCTGTCATAAAAATTACAAAACAGGACAGCGAACAAAAAGTGGCCAAAAAGGCCAATAACAAGGTTGAAGAAGGCCCAAAAACTAGGGCAAAAAAGGAAGGAAGACTAGGGCAAACTAGGGCTGTCCAAAAAAGAAGAAAAGGGAAGGTAAAAGAGAGCAATAACGGGGCAGAGATGAAGAAGAGGTAAAAAGGGAAAAGAAAAGTAACTTGTAAAAAGGGGATTAAGAAGAGGAACAAAGGAAGGTCTTTTGCAGCTTATTTATTTAAATTTTTACCAACTTTCTCACTTAACCTGTCATGAAAAGTGAGAAACCAGCAAGCTTATTTCCTACAAAATGGCAGATTAGACAATACAATACACTATGAAATTACAATTTAATACTTGCAGAAGATGGGACTTTGGTACTACTTCAAGTATTAAACAGAATTAGATCTAAACCTTCATAAGATGAGCTTTTAACAAAGGAAATTCTTAGATCTACAATAACAAGAGATATAAAGATGAGATTTAATGCTTAAATATACTTGTTATAAAACAGAGAATCAAAGTAACCGGAAAGTAAAATTTTGTTTTCAGGGGTGAATGTAAAAGATGGAACCACTTGGATCTTTGAATCTCTGAAACCACCCTGGATCTAAATCAGTATGCAGCTGCCAGAAAATTGTGCTTGACTCCGAGAAAAGTAGATGCAAATTAGCTCATCCTTTTACTCGGTACAATGAAGTGATCTGCAAGCAAGGACTTGTAAGCTTGCCAAAACAGGGGATTAGAACATGTACTTTTTACTACTCTGAATCACAAAAAGCATGAGATATAACTGAATAAGACAATGCTCTTTATAAATTTCAGAAAGTAAATAAGTAACTAGATAACTTGAAACTACAAATATCTACTCATATGTGCTTGTATAAGCCCTCTAAAGCATTTATAACTACCTACAGATTAGCAAACAAAAGCAAGATTGAAATTGTATCACCTCATAAATCAGAGCACATGAATCTAGAATCCACACCACATGAGCCTCCAAAGCCTTTCTTTATTCAAAATGGTTACATAAGAGCAACAAGTATTACAATAATTCACCAGAGGTTCTTTGCATCCATCATCCACCCTGATAGAGCTGAAAGAGCCTCTATTTATACAATGAGAGAGTGCTAAAACCCTAAAACCAAACCTCATAACCTAACCAGCCTGGCCACCTAACAGAGAATCCAAACCTAAATCAGAGAACTGGGAGTGAGGGGAGGCCTCCACCCAGGCAAGGCACCCCCACTCCAACCCTTAACACTGAAATCAACCATTAGATGAAGCCACACATGTGGAAGGCGTAACCAGGAGAGAGAGGGGCGTGAGTTGTTGAACGAGGCACTGTAATGTTGGTAAACCCACCTTTTAGTTCTGGAAGCAGCCTTTGCTATGTTTGGGAAGCCTACTGATGGTGTAAACTTCAGTCTTCACCTAGATCAAATCACCGGACCAATGAGTGCTCTCCATCTCATTCTTTAGTTGGAGATGACATGTTTGCTAATTGATAATAAATTAATTGCTCATTTAATGCTGACTGAAGCTGAGTTATGATAAATCCAATCATCATAAATGCCCAATGAGATGTCATTTAGCCTTTTATTTTGCTGAATTAGGATTAATTTGGAGAGTTTTAATTTTCTCTAAAATAATCATTTTTTAATAAAAATTCATTTTTTCACTCAAAACTGACTATTTTGAGAAAAAAGGCATTATGTGTCCGACTGATGATCCGAAAGTTGGCTCTAACAGGTTGGACGGTCAAGAATGATTTTTGGCTTAAGGTTAGAGCCTTCAATCACTGAATTCAGAGTCCGTATGACCGACTTATTGCGAACAGGTTTTTTCGATTTAATTTATGGAAAAATTAACCCAAAAAACTTAGGAAAAGTAATTAAAAATTTAAAAAAATTAAAAATAAAATTTTCCTCATTCGAAAAAGATTTTTTCGAATTTTTTTTATATGTCCAAATGACTTAGGACATGACCATGATCTACCTAAATAATGCCCAGTAGGTTTATAACACTCAGTTGGGCTCTAATAAGCCCCCAAGGCCCAGAATTCAACATCAGGCATTCCAGCTTTGGAGGAAGCGAGAGAAAACCTCATCAATTATACTCGGCTGAAGGCAAAGCATAATTTTTAAGGGAAAAAAACACCCTGGAATACCTTATTTGAGATTCCACGTCTCAGGAGACCGAACCACTCAAAAAATACCCTACTAGCACATTTTATTACAAACCCCGCGGGGCCATGGTCAAAATTATTCAAATAAAAAACTGGCTAGCCAATATTGGCTAGACATGAAGACGGATCAACTGATACACTGGAATCAGACATTGAACATGTCTATCGACCGACGACTCCTCAGCTAATCCAACTATGGTACAAATAAGTGGATAACATACTCTTTGGGAGAGATTCTCATGGTCCATTTCTTATGTTAATAAGCTTAATATACTATGTTCTTCATATTCAGAAAGTATCAAGTCGAAATACCAAATGGTTGTATGTAAAAGTGACTATTAATGAGCAAACAATAACCATTTCCCACTATATTGATGTATGCCGTTGTAATGCTGATGATTTCAAATGAAAGAATGTTTATCTAATATATTTATGATGAATGGAATGCCATTGATTAGTATTAAAAGTTTCATATCCATAACGTACGAATTTGAAGTCATCTTACTTAGTTTATTTGTATTTGGAGAAGATTTGGTGTCATTTCCCCAAGGGTAGAACTAGTGCATTTGTAGTTGTTTGGGATAGGGCTATAACAGCCTTTATAAGCTGAATAATGATTCACATGAGACCTTAATAATTTACCTTAAACATACTCTATCTCTGTTCAAAAATTCAAGTGCTTTTGGGAGCATTTGGAAAGCCATTTTCAGCATTTACCCAAGGGGAATTGGAACCCCAGTTTGCTAGTGAAAACTCCTGCCTTGGCCAGAATATTAAACAAGTTTGCAGAATTTTTTGGAGGGTAATAAATAATAATTTAACATCATATTCAAGTCTTAATATAGTTCCTCTACCTTCGCATAATATTGGGGTGCATTTGGGTTAGTATGGAGACCTAGACATCAAAACTAACCAAAGGTCAAAATAGGGGGAAAAGGTGAAAAATTGGTCATTTTAATAAAATTCTTAAAAAGGGAAATTACAAATAGATAGAAAAAGGAACAAATGTGTGAGATTCAATATAAATGATGTAAAAAGAGATATAAAATGGAAATTAATTGTGTGTGTTGTAATAGTTTTTGATAAATAAATAAAGAGAAGAACTTGTCGTTGATTTCCTAATAACATATACTGTATGAATTTATTGTGGGCATTGTTATTTTACTAGTTATTCTCTATCTAATTTGGAGTTTCTCCTGTTTGAATCTAAGCACATCCTGGTGGGGAATTAAGTGGTATTAGATCAAGGTTGAACCTATGGATGAAGAGACAATGGAATTTTGAGAATTGGAGTGATTCCAGCATAATGGAGCTGGGTAGAATCGTTTCCATGTGGAGAGGTGGAATGTGATGAGATAGAGGAAAGGGAAATATAGATGGATCTCACAAGTGTGGGTTGTTGGCTATATATATATATATATATATATATATATATATATATATAAGTAAGTGACCAAATCACACCTCCAGTTGTTAGATTAGGAAGATGTTGTCAGAGGAGATACAACTCCAATCTAAAACAACATTGGGTAGAGATTGTGGCAATGTGTTGTGAATGAATATGAAATTAGCTGTTGCAAATATTCTATAGTGGAATTATAACAAAATATCATACATATATCTTTGTGGAAGTTTATAGAGTGGAAAGTGCATGTTGTGTGGAAAGTTACAACATGACATGCAGAGAGATTCATGCAATGGGAGAAATAAATAGGATTAAAAATGTTGGTTTAGTGGAAGATGTGGTGAATCTCATGCAACAAGTGATGAGGAGAATGGAGACCATCAAATTGGCTCAGCAGCAGGGTGAATTCATAGCGAAAGCGATATAGAAAAATAAAGAGGGTGATGTGCAATGGCACCAAATTAAGACAAAGATACTATAATTATATGGAAGTAAAGATCCAAAAAGATCGATGGTATGGATTAAAGATATTCAACATTACTTTGAATTCCATGAAGTTGAAGGATCCTAGTGAGTAAATATTTCTAGAAGTAGATTGAGGATCCATGCATATGAATAGTGGTAGCAGTTGAATATGGAAAAAAAGTGGAGAGACAAAGAAAAAATGCATACATGGGAAAAGATGCCCATCACGCTAAGAGGTAAGTATGTAAATGTTGAGTATATTTTGAATATGCATAGAAGGTTAGAGAATTTCAGCTAGGGTGATATATGTGTAGAGAATTATGTTGAAGTGGTTTGTAGAATGACCATGAGAGATGGTTTTGTACAAGATAATGTGGAAAAGATCATGCAGTTTGTGGTTGGGTTGAGGTTGTCCATTAAGAGGAAGATAAGTGTGGATAATATTCATTCATTGGAAGATTCTTATCATATATTCTTGAAAATTGAGGAAGGGAAATTGAAGAGAATACTTGAGAAAATACAATGAGAGAAGAAAGAGAGAGATTCTCTTAGATGTGGTTGCATTGAGTGTTTATTATATTAGTGGGGTACAAATGGTTGAGGAAATCAACGAAGGGGATTTTTGTTGTTCATAGCATGCTAAAGTATAGTGTTGAGAAAATATTCACAACAAAGGATTGTTGTGAAGGAGTTTGGGAAACAAACTTAAGAGGTAGCAATTGATGATGTTGCAACAATGGAAAATGTTGCAATAGTAAGTGTAATAGTAAAAGAGGGTGGTATTGTAACTATGGAGTTACAAGAAGGATATGTTATAGCAACAAAAGAGATGGAACAAATTAAGGATTATTGCAGCAAGGTAGTTGTTGCAATAGGGGAAAATTAGGGGATGCTTGAGAAACAATCATTGGAGAAGTTCTCTAAGAGTGTGATCATGGTTCCAAAGCAGGAGGATGGAGAGGAAGTAAGCACCTTTTTTTTGGTAAACACAAGTGGAGAGATAGGATCTGAGGTAGTGGAACCTATCATACAAAAGTTACAACAATTTGTGAAAGAGATCGAATTGCTATAAGTGGTCAAAGAGATATGCATAATGCCAGTGAAGGATATGCAGATGAAGAAGGTGTCATATTTGAGAAAAAAGTGTGTATATTTATTTGAAGTGGAAAATGATATTGGTGTAGATTACACAAAGGGACAAAGGCGCTGGAAAGAGGAGAAGAAGTAAAACTCAAAGGTGAAAAGCATGGAAGAGGAGGAAGAAGAAGAGAAACAAATTTTATTTTTCTTAACGGTTGTTGATCTATCAATGAGCCTATGAGAAATATTCTCACAATTTTCAACTTAAGGTGTCTAAAGCAGAAGCATCCCTGATGCAACAAGCTATCCTACACATTTTTGGTTATGTTGGGTAGTTGGAAAATAAGTTGGTGTTGGTCACTATAGAAGTTGTAACATGTTACTGTAAAGGGTGATTTCAATTGGTTGTTCCTCATGTTGTGACTCATGATGTTGTAGAATAAAGATGTACATGTGAAATGGCAACTCTGCGTTCCTACTATTCATGGTAGCAATGTTGGTGAGAAAATGGTTCTAGACCTCCAACCATGTCAAAGGACAACGATTAATTTCATATAGCATTAATTAAAAAGGATGCGAACAACTTAATGATTGAGTGTTGTTGAATAATTATTTTCTCTTGTTGTCAAATTATTAGGTTTAGGTATTTTGAAACATTTTATCTTAGAATGAAATGAATTTCCTCAATCCAAAATGGCCCATTGATTAATGGAACTAAATCTTTTGTTGGATATGTAATGGATCCATGGAAATTCAAATGATAAAAAAAATCTAAGGAAAATATTAAAATTGTTAATTTGTCACAGTGGTCTAGGAACTTAAAAACACAGTCTCACAAAGAATACAGACAAATATGCATAAATTTGGCAAAATGGTACTGCAATAGAATGTTACAGCTCTATATAATAAATGAATAATGAATAATACAATACAATGGTCATGAAAGGTGCATGAATTCCAAGACAATTCGAATTCCCAAGAAGGTCATTCAAATTAAATGAGTGGGCGTAGCTTAACTAACTGTAAGCCACAGTAAACACGCTAGTTAACCAACTAATCAAGTCATGTTGACTCAACTGAGTCCTAACTGAAGTCGAAGTGCAATGGATGACTGAGTCTAACTGAAATTAGCTCAGACACATGTCACTGCATGCCAACCAACAAGTGGTAGCGCATCATTAACTCCAATGAACCCGATGAGGTTAACTGAAGTCAAACTAGCCATCAGAGGTGGTTGGAGGCGCCCCTATTGAATCCATTTCATTAAATATTAATAAAATAATCAATATAATGAATGGAGGCACCTTCACCACTCAGGTTAACTGATTGTGACCATCAGTTAGCAGTTAGGTGCATTTATGACACTCAGATCACCCCAGAGTGCTCCCGTTAGCCTCTTTAAATGAAGGAGAAGGCTTAGTTTGACTCCTTGACTGAAGGTAGGCATGGGTGTGCTCATGCTGATGTCATACAGTGCTTGTATGATGCCAATTAAGTCAATAAAACTTAGGATAGAGGTTTAACAAGGCCAAATTGACCAAAAAGTGTGCATGGTGGGTAAATGTCTCCAACACCCCCCCTTAAGCTATACTCGGGAGAAGTAGAAACATAAAGTGCATGAAATGATAGGGCCCCAACAACTAAGGCCATAGGTCACCCTGTACAATAAAAGTAACTAAAACAATTCTCAAGAATAAATCTAAGTGAGGAAAAGAGGGAAAACCCAGTGGGAAAACCCCCCCTCAAGCTGAACACTGAAAGTAGTATGGTCACCTTGATGAACTCACCCCCAATAGTGAATGGAGGTAAGTGAACTTATTTTCTAAAAATATCTTGGTGAAGATGTCTGCAATCTGCTAATCAGTCGGGTAGTATTCTAGAATGATGGTCCTGTCATGCACTGACTCTCTGATGTAGTGCATGTGTATCTTCTCTACATGCTTGGTCCTCTCCCTGGTAACTGGATCTGTGGATATATTAATATCACTTTGATTGTAACAAAAGAGGACAGTGGACAAAGTACTACAAAGATCAAACTTTGAAAGAATGTCTTGCAACCAAACAGCTTGGATGCAAGCATTCGCTGCTCCTCGGTACTCGACCTCTGCTGAAGGAAATGCTATGGCGGCCTGTTTTTTGCTAGACCAGAAAATGGGGCCACCACAAAACATGAAGACATATATGGAAGTAGACTTCCAATCAATAGAATCACCCACCCAATTGGAATCTGTGTAACCAACCGGCTCTAGCTCGGAGTCTGCAGCATAGTGAATGTCGTAGGTCCTGGTTCCCTGAATATACTGGAGGATCCTCTTGGCTTCCTTCCAATGAATATCATGAGGCTTATACATATATATTGACATATAATTCATGGAATAATATATATCAGTCCAAGAATGAGTCAAGTAGAGTAAGCTACCTATCAGTTGTCGATAAATAGTGCAATCCATGGGAGGTGTGCTTTTTCCTTCTTCAAGGTTGATCCCTGAAAGGAAAGGGAATGGAGAAGCCCTACATCCAGCCATGTTAAAATTGACTAACAGGTATGATATGTATTTGGACTGAGTGACCACTATCCCATCATAATTTTTCTCAATTTCGAGCCCCATAAATTGCTTCAAAAGCCCCAAATCGCTCATTTCAAATGCATTGTGGAGAGTAGTTTTGATGACTAAAATAGAAGTAACTGTGCTACTTGTAATCAGTAATTCATCAACATATAAAACAATAATAATCAAATGACCATCATACTACTGTATATACACATTCAGATCTGATTTACACCTTTGGAAGTTTTGTGAGAGAAGGAAGGCATCCATCTTGGAATACCACTCTCTTGGAGCCTGTTTTAACCCGTATAGTGACTTCTTTAGCTTGAAAACCAAAGATGGATCAGAAATGCATCCCTCAGGATGCTTCATGTATATCTCCTCATGAATATCTCCATGCATAAAGGCAGACTTAACATCCATATGATGCACTTCCCAATGCTTAGATGCAGAAATTGCCAAAACTAGGCAGATGGAGTCCATTTTTGCAACCAGTGCAAAAGTCTCATGGTAGTCCACACCTTGGACCTGTATATTTTCAGGTACTTCCATCAGCAGCAACCTTAGTTTGAAACACCCACTTTCATTGAACCAATTTCCTCCCTAGAGGAAGAGAAACTAGCTCCCAAGTAGTGTTTTTTTGAAGAGAATTCATCTCTTCATCCATGGAAACTTGCCATCTCGGATCCTTCCGAGCATGGTAGTAAGACTTAGGGTCTGAACTTATCATCAAATAAAAATATTCAGATAGCAAATAATTAGGACAAGAGAGCGCAATACCTTATCTTTGGAAATCAGACCGGGTTCTCCTTGGATCATCCGGATTTCCAATGTCATCACCTGCGGAGGAGAGTGTCAGTTGGGCCCAAGTTGGGAGATGATTTTGTACTTCAGTTCTTATTCAGCATTTGATGCTTGATTTTCACTAATATCAGAAATAATAGGATCCAAATCAGGGTCATCACCCCCAATTACATCATCCAAATATTCAGTAGAATAGGAAGGAAATTCAACAGTTTTCTCCTTCACTAGTTCTACCTCCTGAAGAGGCTCATTGAAATTGACACTTATTTCAATGATGATCTGTTTTGTTTTGATATCCAGTAGCTTGAAACCTTTATATTCATCAGGATATCCAATAAACATACATTCTATGCTTTGCGGTTGCAAAGCCCTCCTTTTATCAAGCGAAATACGGGCCCATGCAGTGGACCCAAACACCCTCAGATTCGACACATCCGGCTTGTGTCTGAAATATGGTTCAAAAGGGGTCTTCCATTTCATGGATGAGTGTGGAACTCTATTCTGAATATATTCTACAGCATGCAGGGCTTCCACCCACAAATTTTCAGCCAACTTCTTTGATTCCAACATACAGGTGGTCATCTCCTTCAGAGACCGATTCTTCCTCTCCGCTACATCGTTCTGCTGGGGAGTGTAGGGGACTTAATGCTGGATCTGAATACCAATTTAGGAACATATATGCAGTAAATCATTACTGAAATTCTCCCCACCATTATCATATCTCAAGATATTGATCTTTTGGCCAAATGCATTCTCAATCAAGGCCTTCAATTCAGTGAATTTTTCCAAGACTTTCGACTTCTTTTTGATAAAAAAGACCCATGTGTATCTGGAAAAGTCATCAATGAAAGTTATAACATACCTTGATACATTCATGAATGTGATAGGCATGGGACCGCTGATATCAGAATGTATCAGTCCCAAGATGCATGATTCTCGGCTTGCCTTCCCCCGATCGAACTTATGCTCAGGGTGCTTTCCAACAACACAACCCTTGCAAATTCCAATGGTAGCTTTGCTGACTAGGAGGCCTTCAACCATAGAATTATTCTATAATTGTTGCAATTATTTGAAGTTCAGGTGGTCGAACCTCTCATGCCATAGTCTACTAACTTCATTTCCATGATTCAGCAATGCGGTGGGATTTGCATCCACCACAATATGGGAGAACTCGTAGGCTTTTGCATGATGGTTTGCAAGGCCTTTTGCTACACGTTTTTCGGATGCAAGTTCTGTGATCTCTACATCATCTAGGATAAAGGAGAATCTCTTAGGCACTCACATATGTGTCATTTGATAAACACTTAGGAGTTTTGATGCAAGAGATGGTACATACAGAACATTAGAAAGATAACCATGCTCAAGATCTACAGTACCTTGTCCTTCGGATATGATTGTGGAGTCATCTCCCGTGTGGATGGGAATGGATTTTCCGGTATCCAAAGATGAGAAGGAGTCTCTTTCATCCATCATGTGGTTCAAAGCTCCAGAATTTATCAAGAGTGCTTTGGACTTCGAAGTGCTTGCCATGAGGGCATGGCCTTTTTCATGTTGTGGTTCCCGATCTTGTTGATCTCTCCTACAAAATATTTCCATAAGATTGATGTGATTTCTCTCAAGGAGAGAAGTAACTTCATCAAGTTTCTTTTTCATGTAGGCATGTTCAGGGTGGAATCCCTTCCCGTAGTATGAACACTTGACTTTTTCCTTCCCATGATGCCCTTTGCCTTATTTCTTCTTCGAGCCGAAAGGCTCTTCATGCTGCTGGTTTTCAACTTTAGGCTTAGGAGCTTTGAATTTGGTTTTTGGGTTCTTCTGCTGCTTTCCTTTACCCTTATGATATTTGGGCCCCGAAGCAAAGAGAGCTTGATCTCGGGAGGATATGATGATCCCCATTTGGACAAGCTTATCATGTTCACTTGTTAAGGACTCAATGAAGGCATTGAGAGAAGGCATCTTCCATCCAGGGGTTTTGATCTTCCCCGCATGGAATGTAGAAACAAACACCAAATAATCAGCTTCGAGTTTGGAGAGTATGGTGAGAATGAGCTAATCATCCTCCTTCTCCACCTTACATTGCTTCAATAGTAAGACAATGTGCTTGAACTTTGGGAAGAAATCATGCAAGGTCTCGAAATTGGAAGGTTGTAGAGACATCAACTCATTTTCAAGCTGGTATACTCTCAAATCATCCTGTTTTCCATACAGGGTTTCCAATTTGTCCCAAATTTCCTTTGGAGTCTTCAATCCTGAGAGATTGAAAAGAAGATCTCGGGAAATAGAGAGGCACAAGAATCTGAATGCTTCATCTTTCTTGTTCAAGAATCTAGCTTTGTCTATCACATGAGTAGGCTCTTCTTCAGTTTCCATAGTGACCCGGTAGAGTCCTCTGGCATGTAGTTGGATCTCCATATCTCCTTTCCATGAATGGAAATTGAACAGAGTCAAGAGTTCAATGGAAGAAGCCATTTCAAACTGCTAGAGTGAATTCTTTCACCTGTAAAAACCTGCAAATCACAACAAAAGGGACACCGTAAGGTCAAACATCCTGCACATTTTAGGCTTTCATCACACCCAGCATAGTTGATCAAGCAAGCTTGATCAACAATTTCCTAACTTGGGGTATTAAGTGGTAAGCCTTTGCTTCTAGTGCAGTGCTGGAATTTTTGAGCTTTGCTCATTTTTTCATGCAAGATCTATCAAAAATCTTGTTTTTAAGAGATCTGAGCTTCGTCCCACTGTGAGCTCTGATACCATATTAATTTGTCACAGTGGTCTAGGAACTGAAAAAAATAGTCTCACAAAGAATACAGACAAATATGCATAAAATTGGCAAAATGGTACTGCAATAGAATGTTGCAGCTCTGTATAATCAATGAATAATGAATAATACAATACAATGGTCATGCAAGGTGTATGAATGCCAATACAATTCAAATTCCCAAGAAGGTTGTTCGAATTGAATGAGTGGGTGTAGCTTAACTGACTGTAAGCCACAATAAACACACTAGTTAACCAACTGATCAAGTCTTGTTGACTCAACTGAGTCCTAACTGAAGTCAGAGTGCAATGGATGACTGAGTCTAACTAAAAGTAGCTCAAACACATGTCACTGCATGCCAACCAACAAGTGGTAGCGCATCATTAACTCCAATGAACCCGATGAGGTTAACTGAAGTCAAAATGGCCATTAGAGGTGGTTAGAGGCGCCCCTGTTGACTCCAGTTCATTAAATATTGATAAAATAATCAATATAATCAATGGAGGTGCCTTCACCACTCAGGTTAACTAATTGTAACCATCAGTTAGCAATTAGGTGCATTTATGACACTCAGATCACCCCCGGAGTGCTCCAGTTAGCCTCCCTCAATGAAGGAGAAGGCTTAGTTGGCCTCCTTGACTGAAGGTAGGTGTGACTGTGCTCATGCTGATGTCATATAGTGCTCCTTTGATGCCAATTAAGTCAATAAAACTTAGGATAGTGGTTTAACAAGGCCAAATTGACCAAAAAGTGTGCATGGTGGGTAAATGTCTCCAACAAAAATAGAGTTCTAAGCAGTAGTGGGGGAAATGTAAAATGCGTGAGGAAGCACACAATGGAGGAAAATAATAGGAAGTATGTGAGAGGAAGGCAGCAGTAGAGGAAGAACATGCAACAAACAAGTGCGAGGAAGAAGAGGGGTGCATGAGATCTTGATTAGTAACAGAGAAGAAAAGAGGGGGACGAGAGTAAGAAAGAGAAGTAACAAGAGATAGAAGAAAGAAAAAAGGTGTGATTCAAGCTAAAATATGTAGAGGCAGATAGAAAATGTAAAGTAAATTTGTGTGTTGTAATAGTTTCCAATAAATAAAGAAAGAAAATAACTTGTCATTGATTTGCTAATAGCAAAATCTTGGTGAATTTCCCAATCCCAGTTTTCCAAGTTTTAGTGTCAAGTTTTAGTTCCCACCCAAATTCTCAATATACTACATATGAGTGTTTCTCATCAACATGACATGACTGGAAAACATAAATGAAATATCACATGTTTAAAAGGAAGAAATTAAAAACCAACTGCACCATGAAAATTGTAGACACAATATTTTTGGAAAATCTGCCTAAGAAAAACCCACAAGGAGAAAACCTATTTGAGAGAGAGTATTTGTATTTATTCTATAATTAAAAGTACAATAATTAAATGAATTTTCCAAGTAAAACTTATCTCAACCAGCAAACCAACAAGTTTCGTAAAAAACTATGCATAGGTTGCCTCAAAATGCGTGCAACCAATCTTGAAAATCATGCTAAATCTACAGTGTATAGACTGAAAGTTTCGATCCAGTATGGTCCTTGATTTTTGTGCCCGAAATTGTTCTTTTCCTTCTCAGAATTCGTTCCCCCTATCCCAAATAATTATTGCCTCGAATTATGTGCCCACCTTTCCTTGAAATTCATGCCTAGAATATGTTTGGGAAATCGTGCCCTTTTCTATATCGTTTTAGGAATTAAATGTTGTTGTACAGTGCCTTGATTTGTGTGTCAAAATCACGATAATTATTTATGTGTCTCTCCTTGGAATGCATGCACATTAATTTTTGGAATGGCTTCCTTGAAATGCATTCCCATCATCTTCTCCCTCTCATTGATGTATCCTCCTCCTCTTCTCAAGAAGTCGACTTTCACTCTCCAAATGCTCATGAAGAATGGATGAAATGCCTTCCCTTTCCATTTTGTGCTTCTAATTAGGGTATCTAAATGGTATTCTAATCCAATGGCCCACATTGGGTTAGATTAGTGGTTGAGAACAAAAACACTTTATTTCTATGCATAATTAAATTCACTCAACCACCACTTAAATATATATTAAAAATTTCACTTTAATCTCTAAAGTGAAATTAAATTCTCATATCAAGTCATTTAATGCAAGGGTCATGTTATTTTCACCTTTTTAAGTGGCTTAGGAAAAATCACTAGGATAACAACTTCCTAGGTACAAAAATCAACACTCCCTCTTACCGAGGAAGGTGTTATGCACCACTCCCAACTTGACCCAAAGAAGTTAAATTTTCCCTGCCCAAGTATTTCATAAGAATTTATGTTTCCTGCTCATCAATGGAAATGTATTGTAACTCCACAACTCCTCTATGAACATAGTTTCAAATGAAGTGGTGTATAATCTCTATGTGCTTTGAACTATCATGGAAAACCAAATTCTCTGAGAGCTAAATGCAAATGTGATTGTCACTGTATATCATTGTGGGCCTCATCTCGTAATCAAATAAATCCACCAACAACTTACGAATCTATAATGCCTCTCAACTATCCTGATTATCCTCCATGTACTCATGCTCTACCGAAATCAAAGCAACGAGCTTTTTCTTTCGATTGAACCATGACACTGTTGTCAATCCCAAACTGAAACATTAACTGGAAGTGATCTTCCGATCCGTCACACAACCTGCCCAACCTAAATCAGTGAAGCCAACCAAAACAATACCATCCAACGTCTTTTATTCTAGACCATAATACATTGTCCATGCAAGGTATCTTAATACATGTTTTCTGGCTACCTAATGATGATCCACCTAGCACTTGGAATCAATTGTCGACTTCGAAAGGTTCAACATCAACTTTGACAAGTCTGAACCTCGACACGACCTTGATAGATTTAACACCTCGACATGCATCCTCTGTTAGAATTATTGTTCCATTTATATCTTCAAGCAATGAGTCAAATAGTATTGATGCAATAAAAGAGGAATGAAGATACACACTAAACAAATCAATACACACAAGAAAGGGATGAGTATAGCTCATATAATTATAGTATCCTATTCATTAATTAATCTGGAGTTACAATAGTGTTACATAGGAAAATAATTCGATTAATTAGGGATGAATTCGAATCTCCCCACTGGATGTGACTGTATCTCACTGACTAGCTAACTAAAGGTGTCTCAATCATTATCGAAGTCCAAGTAATTAACTCTAGATGTCTAATCAATTCAAACAATCAATTAACTCAGTCTAACTGAAGCAGTAGGTGACAAAAGGTGCCTTATCCACATGCATCCATGCATAACTGGCGCTAACTGAACTAATTGTGATCTAACTGAATGTAACTGTAAAATAACTAAGATTAACTAGTTCCAACTCCAACTGACTGAAGGAGGTTGGTGTTGGGACTCCCATTGTCTCCTAAAATTTAGGGAATGGCCTAGGAGGCACCTAAACTGATGCATGCAAGTGCAGTCAGTGGCAGTTATCCTCTAGCAGTGTTCCCCATACTCTAGTAACTGGTACATGTGGCCCCATTAGGCCAAGTGGACCCAATGGTATTAGTGGACCCAATTAATTAAATAAAACTCCTATGTTATGCTAAAATAATCTAATAGACAGTTTGGTCAAGGGATGATTATAAATCCTAACATCCGACACCAACGATCGACACAACTATGACAGATTGTCTCTCTGTCTTCCAATAGTCTGTAACGGTTGAACTTCTGAACCGTTCCAACTTCTCGTGTAATTGAACATAATGGTTAGACAACCTAGGAATTCCTAGCACTCTATAAAACATGTACACTATTGTAATATACAATCAGAGTAATGAGTATAATACATCAGTAATGAAGTAATAAAGATTGGTTTGAATTCTTGCATTTTTTCTGTCTGTATGTTTTCTGTGTGTAGTGTATTTCCTGCTTTGATTATTGTTATACTTCTTCCATAACAGTACTTGATTCATTCAGTCGAACTGTTATCCCATCATGCAGTTGGGAACCTGGATCATTGGTATCAGAGATTGTTCGTGCTTAAGTCATGTGTAGACACTTCTATCGAGGCTACCTGATTTATTCCTGCTCAAACACGCTCACAAACTCAACAATCCAAGCAAACACTAGCTTCAACTTCAGAGTACCTATCTACTCGCACCACTAGATCGAAGATGGCTGAAGAAACATACAATAGACATGTAACTGACGAGACATAGCAACTCATAGAGAAAGCATTGGCTCGACAATGAACTTAAATGTTCACCTAATTCAATGAGATTATCACGAGATTCGCCTCGACATTAGGAGGATCCTCGATAAGATCCAACTCTGACAAAATTGTTGTATAATTGTAACTTCGGAAGATATTTTGATGTATATTACTATTGTATATTGTTGTACCCCCATCGGGGATGTGTGTTCCTCCTTTGGGGATGTCATCATTGTGTATGGTCACTAAGGTAAACCCTACGTTGTAAGTTGGGGAAACAGTCCCCAGATTAAATAAAGTAAAATTTATTTATGTTTATTCTTAGGTAGGTCGGCACCACAAGAAACCTAGCAGACCTAGTGATTGAGTTAACAACTCAATGGAAGAATATTAATAGGGATGCACCCTCCTCATTTGTCACACATTTCACTTGCTATCTCATGTGCGCTTTAGGAGAGAGAGGAAGAGGAGGGACAGAGAGTTTTTGTAGACATATTTTTCTTGGGTTATTATACTTGTCATCTTATCTTTGTGACAGAACTATTCTAAGGAAGTTTGCGGGGTTTTCTCCTTTATGGTTTCCCCGATGAAAATATGTGTGTCTTGTGTATATTTTGTATCTGTGATGTATTGTTGTGCTTGTTATTATTTTAGATAAATATCCTAAGTAAAATAACTTAGAAAAACTAACATGGTATCAAATCCACCCTAAAAGAACGCACTGTGCAGCCGAAATACAACTACAATGGAAGCTATTGAAAATTAGGGTTTCATGCTTGAAAACCCTAGAAGACTGAATCTAGTCATATTAGAACTTTCGCTTAGGAGTTGAGACCTTTACACGAAGAATATGAAATATTTATGTACCTTTTGTGAAAGAGTCAGCCTCATATTCACTATACTTTAGGAGATATGATTCCTCCAAATCAAGGTTCCAAACTCCTCCAGAATATAGTCATAAACATGTGACCTAGGGATAATTGCTATATCTTGGGCTAGGAAGTTTCAAATGAAATTTCTCAAAATGTTTCAAGTAGGGAACGAATTGTAGTTTATGTGATCCTATTTTCAAACCCCAAATGTGAAATACTAACACATGTCAGTCCGTACAAGTTTTCTATGCAAAACATTCCTATTAAAGGTCACCTTAGGAAACTCAGCATAAGTCCCACTTGGAGAATCAAATTCTTCTCTAACCTGTGGGGTTAGAAAGAAAACATATCAGGATATCTCACTGCAAATGTTTAGACTACAAGGAGCCAAAACTTTAGATATGCAGTAGAAGAAATATCAGATAATTCTACAGACGAAATTGAAGAAACTAGGGCTTTGTGTTTTGGGAGCTTCCCACCATTATTTTAAGAAAATGAGTACATTGGATAGCTCTTTTTAAAGAGGCACATCTTTCTGTCCAATAAGAAGGTTGAAATTCTAAGTTTGGAAAATTGTGTTTTTTTTACAAACTCGAGATCAACTAGCTCCACAACCAAGTCGGACGCCTCAAATCGGTAAGATCTAAATATTTGTTATTTCCATTTGAGGTTCTTATTTCAAAATGACTCATCACACCCAGCTTGATGACAAGGTTGATGAAGCTGAAAACTTCTAAGCATGGAAGCATAGGAGCTCCCTGATCCTTGAAAACAATTACTTGGATCAGTATATCAGTAAGGAATTTCTAAGAGCCTAAGGGAGATGAGGCTAAGGCTAGAGCCAAGAGAATCATTGCATATTATATTAAGAATCAGCTCATCCCTCATGTGTCATCCTTGAAGACACCAAAGGAATTGTTTGATGTTGTGACAAAGCAGTAGTAGAAGAAGAAGAGATTGTTGTAACCACCTTGAATGGCCTCCCAATATCATGGGATTCATTCATTCAAGGAATGTGTGCTAGAAGGAAGTTGAGTACCTTCAGCAAAAAATGGGAAGAGTGCACAGATGAAGAAGCTCATCTCATAATAAGAGAAGAGAAGATGGGAGCAACTGAAGATCAAGCTCTCACAATTCAAAAAAGATTCCTCAAGCGATGGGGAATGTGAAGGATTAAACTCATGAATAACCTCTTATCCATATCAACTTTTGGATAATAAATGATGCAGTTGTGAATGAAGAAGATGATGAAGCAGAAGGCTCAAGAAGGAGTCTACCCTCTATATTAAGAATCATCTCATCCCTCATGTGTCATCCTTGAAGACACCAAAGGAATTGTTCGATGTTGTGACAAAGCAGTAGTAGAAGAAGAAGAGATTGTTGTAACCACCTTGAATGGCCTCCCAATATCATGGGATTCATTCATTCAAGGAATGTGTGCTAGAAGGAAGTTGATTACCTTCAGCAGAAAATGGGAAGAGTGCACAGATGAAGAAGCTCAGCTCATAATAAGAGAAGAGAAGATGGGAGCAAGTGAAGATCAAGCTCTCACAATTCAAAAAAGATTCCTCAAGCGATGGGGAATGTGAAGGATTAAACTCATGAATAAACTCTTATCCATATCAACTTTTGGATAATAAATGATGCAATTGTGAATGAAGAAGATGATGAAGCAGAAGGCTCAAGAAGGAGTCTACCCACCAAACAAACAAAGATAAGTTTTCAATTGTCATTTCATAATATTGTTTGGTTGTGCACTTGTTTATATTCAGTTGATGTGTTATGCATGTTTGAGTGTTTGCATTTATACTACTTAATCAAACATGATGGGAAAGAAGTCAATGATGTTGTACAACATTCCATTTCTACTTATCTAGATTGAAACCTCTTTACTAACATATTAGGAGTAGTACACACTCTTAATAACATTGGGGTAGAAGGAATCTAGAAGTTATTGTGTGTGTACGAGGTATGGATGAATGTTGTAGAATTGGCTAAAATAGTTGCATGACTATGTGACATATATTTGTCACTATTAATATGTTTTGGAAATTATGAGATGTTTCTAATTGTACAACTGAATTTGACTCGTAGATCATTCCAAAAAACAAGTAATAACAGTTCAGAAGAGGAACTTGAAGCTCCTCGGGTCAGAGATACCGTGGCGAAAGAAAGATGTTCATAAGAATATAAAGAGAATGGTAGATCCACCTCAAGATATTAACACCATATTGGGCACGAGAAATAATACAAGATGAATAATAGTATGACGATAATTCCAAATAAAGTAAGAGGCACTAGACACACTCTAGTTATGTGACATTGTTAAGTGACATCATTGATGCAAATCCTTCCAGCTATGAAGAAGTAGCCAAGCAGAAAGGGAAGGAGACTATGATAAAAAAAAGTACTAGTTGATCAAGAGGAATGATTTCTAAGATGCGGTGTCGATACCTAAAGGGAAGTCCGTAGTTTCTTCCATATGGATCTACAAGATCTATGATGCAACAGATGGAAGCATCGAGGGATACAAGGAAAGATTTGTAGCATGAGGCTTCTCATAGAAAGAAGGCATAGACTACGTGGATAAATTTGCACCAATTGCAAGGAACAATTCCAATAGATACATATGTGTAGGTATGAGATGGGAGACACACTAGTTGGATATCAAGAAAACATTATTGAAATGTGTAATCGAGGAGGAAGTGTACGTAGAGAAGCCGTTGGGAGTTGAGACACATGACATGCAGACTCATGTGTGAAATTTAAAGAAGGCATTATACGAGCTCAAAAGGAACCCATGGGATAAAACATACAGTTACATGAGGATATTGAAGATCTCCTAGACAGATGAATATCTTAAACTTTGCTACAAGGTTGAATATGATATCCTATAGAGGATGACAAGCTCATAGATGGGTGTGTGAGGAAATTTTCAACAAAGTTCAAGAAAGATGATCTTGGAATCCGGTGACCATAGATGGATACATAGAAGATAAGTAGCATAGGAAGCTACTTGTCGCTCCACTATATAATGTTTTGATACATAGATTACAAAATTCATAGGGAGGATGATACTTTTCTTCAGAGGGAGTGCTTGTAGAAGATCCTCAAGTTCAACATGGTACGACCAGATGGACAACTTATTGATGTGCCTAGGCTTTAATAAGAGTAAAATGGATTCCAACCTTTACTTCAAGGTTGAAGATGGAAGACCAGTGATGCTCCTTTTATATGTCGATGACCCGTTTCTGAAAGGAGAGGAGGAAATTACTAAAGATGCAAGGAGGAGACTTTCCACCGAGTTCGAAATGGAATACCTATGGATGATGCAATACTTCTTAGGCATGGAGGTGTGGAATAATGCGGATGGGATTTTCCTTGGTCATGGAAATTATGCAGTGGAGATTTTGAAGAAATTAGGAATGTCGGACCGCAAGGAGATAGCCACACTTATGGCATCAAACTTGAAGCTTCTGTGTGATGCTTCATCACAGTCAGTTGATGCCATGATGTATCTTCAGATGATTGGTTCATTGATGTATCTCATGAATACAATACTAGACATATCCTTTTCTATGAACACCCTAAGCCAATTCCTAACGGATCTGAGACATGTTCACTTGGTTGTTGCAAAGCATGTAGTGAGGTACCTGAAGGGTACAGTTGAGTATGGGTTCAAGTATGATATGAATCAGAATACTAACCTGCATGGTTATGTTGATTTAGATTGGGAAGGAAGTGCCACTGAGAGGAAGAGAACCTTGGGTTGCTTCTTCAGTTTGAGATACACTATGATATACTGGTTTGGAAAAATGCAGACCTGCATGGCGCTGAGTATAGTCGAGGCAGAATATGTTGCCACTTGCTCAGCTAGTTGTGAGGTAGTATGTTTTTGAAAGATGCTGTCTGATTTGATTGATTTGAATTTCATTTCTTTATGATGTAGAGAGGAGCATTGAAGTTCCAGTATGTGATCCAGATCAAGGCGCCTCAAAAGAGGGAGTGATGAACTCTAGCATAGTTGGAGATACACGTTATCTGAGTGTAAAAATCCTGGTGAAGTTCGTAGGTTGCTCAGATGTAATCGGTCATGTAGGTCGTCCTTGGATGTAATAAGTCTTGGAAAAGCTCGCAAGTTATCCTTGGATGCAATCAGTCCTGATGTGACTATATTTGACTGACTAGCTTACTAAAG
Organism: Pseudotsuga menziesii; assembly: GCA_001517045.1. Lineage (NCBI taxonomy): Eukaryota > Viridiplantae > Streptophyta > Pinopsida > Pinales > Pinaceae > Pseudotsuga > Pseudotsuga menziesii. The sequence goes on from LPNX010752746.1 coordinate 232,119, forward strand.
GTGTCTCAATCAATATTGGAGTCCAAGTAGTTAACTCCAAATGTCTAATCAAGTCAAAAAATTAGTTAACTCAGTCTAACTGAAGTGGTGGGTTGTCCAAGTGTAAAAATAAGACCTGGTGTGGTACGTAGGTTACTCGAATGTAATACGCCCCGAAGGTTATCTGAATGGAAAGGATCATGGAAGCAGGTTGTTCAGAAGTAATTCCATGAGGTTGACCTAGAACGTAAAAGATCCTGATGCAGTAGGTTGTTTGGTCATAATCAGTCCTTACATATATATCCATATATGTGTGTTCCCATGTTGATATGATAAGGTCATGTAGCACGGGAGGTGCACCTAGGAGGTTCTCCTTTACTGGTAGAACACAGGTTGTCGTGGAGAGACGTAATACATTGAGTGTTCTCTTAGAAGGTTCTCACATAGTGGTAGATGTAGTATTGTCTTAGTGACATCCTGACATGTTCCTATGTTGATAGAATGAAGGTGGTATGCATCTAGGCTTCCATCTGTGTGCTTTGTTTTGTTTGTGCAGGAAAAAATAGATGATCTGGATATGAAAAGATAAAGGTAGGAAACAGACTTTATTGTCATGGCAATGTAAAGAAGGTCCTGGACTGTACCTACATGATGATGGTAGCAAACACAACTTATTGCAATGGAAATGTAAATAAGGTCTTGGGATGTGCCTACACGATGGTCTAATACCACGAGAAGACAGTAGGAGACACAGGTTATTACAGTGGAAATGTAAAGAATGGTCCTGGTATATACCTACATGATGGATTGCTCGTGGATATGATGAATACCTATATGAGGTCTAGGCCTACATCCATTATGAAAAAGGGTTGGCTATGTAGAAACATCCTATGAGGGATATATGTGACATATTGCATAAGATGAGGACAATGGCAACAACGACTATGATGACTTAGTGATGATGACCAGATGTGTTGATGACTGTGGAGAGATAATACCTTCCTATTTAAGAGGGATTGTTGTTGTAATTGTAACTTCATAAGATATTTTGATGTATATTACAATTGTATATTGTTGTACCCCCATCGGGGATGTGTGTTCCTCCTTTGGGGATGTCATCATTTTCTATGGTCACTGAGGTAAACCCTTCGTTGTAGGTCGGGGAAATAATCCCCATATTAAATAAACTAAAATGTATTTATGTGTATCCTTAGGTAGGTTTACCCCACAAGTAACCTGGTCGACCTAGTGGTTGAGTTAACAACTCAACGGAAGAATATAAATAGGGAGGCGCCCTCCTCATTTGTCACACACTTCACTTGCTCTCTCATGTGTGCTTTAGGAGAGAGAGGAAGAGGAGGGATATAGAGCTACTGCAAACATATTGTTCTTGGGTTATATTATATCTTGTCATCTTACCTTTTATGATGAGACTACTCGAAGGAATTTTGTGGGGTTTTCTCCTTTATGCTATCCCCGATGAAAATATATGTGTCTTGTGTATCTTGTGTATATTTGAAGTATTGTTGTGCTTTCTATTCTTTCAAATAAATATCCTAGGTAAAATAACTTAGAAAACTAACAAAAGTTAGTACATTCAAAGTACAAATGAACTCCTACATACGGAATCTAGAAGGAAATATTGACACAGAATACATAGACAATTAAAGTAAAACCTAGTTATTTAAAAGATTTTATTTTAAATAAATGTTATAATATAATTAATTTTAAATTTCTTTGAATTTAAATACAATAATAAAGTTTTATATTTTCTAGTATAATAACAGAAAACATTCTAGTTATGATGATGACATTTAACTTTCACTAAAATAAACTTAAACTATTTCAGAAAACTGCAAGTATACTCAGAATTGTTTGGAGATGTTTTGATTTGTATGATCCTTATTTTGATTTAATATGAATATTAAGAATGGTTTTTTTGGAGGAAAAAAATTTGGTTCTATTGGACACTAAGAAATTACTTTGTTTGTTGTAGCATATTAATCCTATGTTCAAAAAGTTTAGAAAGAAACATACCAAGATCACCATAGTTTTGGCAAGTTAGAAATGTATTAAAAATATAAATATTTTATTAAAATTTGTATAAATAATTTCAATAATAATTACTCCTATGTGTTTTTATTTGAGAATTTGGTGTGGACTGTGAACTATACTTTTTTAGAATTGCACTAGGATGAGATAAGTGTATTCTCAAAATTGATTCTATGACAGTGGTTCAAAATTCAAAATGAACAATTATAAAAAAAAAAGGTTAACTAATAGCTATGCATGAATAACTCATACATGAATGGATAACCAATAGTTCATGAAATATAACTAGAAGATTGTGAGATTATATATATATATATATATATATAACTTGTGGTTGATAAATGGATAACAGGAAGAATGGAAGAATGTTGTTCATAACATGTATCTAGGCATAGATAACTAGAACTGAACCCCTATCCCTATAGACGTAATTGAGCCAAAAACTATGTAGATGTGCTATCTTATAATAAATTGAAATACAATATTTAATGATTGACCACATAAGTTAAATATTTTTTAGAAATAAATGTTTATTAAATTAGAAAAAACATAAAAAAAAATGATATATTTAAATTCATTATAAATGCAATTTTATGCAAAATCTTTATGTTTTCAATATCTGCATTTTTTTAATTTTTTTTAATATTTTATTTAGATCTTTCAATAATATTAAAATGTGACCTTCATCAATGGGAGTTTTTTTTGTTATCATGTTGTCAAAAAATTATTCTAAGAATCACAAGATGAGTTTTTTAGTGTTGAAATTAAATAGGTATAATTTGTGCATTCTAAAAAAATTACATTTGTTTTCAATCTATTTTTATCTATTAATTTTGATAAATATTGAACAAATATATATTCTTATTTTTAAAGATTTTTGAGGTTTAATAATTGATTCACTCATTTTTTATCATTAACATTTTATAATTATAAATAAAATTATATTATACTTTTCTTCATTAGTAGCAACTACTTTAAAATATCTAACTTAATAAAATGCTTATTTGTCACTAAATTTTATTCGGATGATTTTTAATCTTTCTCTCAACAATGCCTTCAATTACTTCACTCTTAAGATTAAGTAGAGGTAGAATTTTTTTTAACATATAAAAATAAAAGGAAAAGAAGAAAATCTATTTTTTAAACCATCTTTTAAGTCCAAATTTGAATAGTGTGTGGTCAATGTTTCTATACTGACATATTCTTAGTCTTAAAAACTTGGTAAACTTGGTGTTGTGAGTGGATCATTCATTAGGGGATGACATCTCTCTAATGTCACTCTTCTAGACATGTACTAGAAAGGCCAGTGGCTCTAAATGCCTTCTCATAATCCCATGGCAAACTCTAACAAGGTTATTAATGGTCGAGGAAGTTGCAACAAATACTTTTGATCATGATCCTCTACAATATTTTTCTTATAATTTAGTACACTATTATTGACATTTTGTGTTTTGTAGAGACAATTGTCTATATTATAAGCTATCCATGCCTGATCCAATCCCTAAGTAAATCAAACATGCCACCCTCAATCTAGAATATTGCAAGATTGCTAAGACTATTGCAAACTAGGTTTGTATGGAACATTTATGTGTCTACATCTTTTACTTTTGTCTTGATAAGTTGAGAACCTTCAAAATATTAAATATAGGCCATGTTTGTAAAATCTGGATTGTTTACGTGCAAATCTATTTTATTGAAATTATTTTAAAAGTTTGTGAACTCATATATGAATTATGTGTTATGTCATTGAAAACTTGAGCTAAGGTTATGAAGGTAACTTCATTTAAGAAGAACTCTTCTAGTTTTTTGATAACAAATGACAAACAAAGTGAAATATAAAACTCAAACTATTAACGAGTCTTCCAATAAAAGTAATGTATGTAAAATACTATAAATAAAATGCATTAATCCAAAATAACTATATACAAATTAATGTGTATATATTCAAAATTAAAATATATTCAAATTACCAAAATAAACACCTATACATTAATTCAAAATGATTAAATTTAAATCTAAAGTATATATATTCATAACAAAATTGTATATTTAAAATAACCATTATAAACATCTATGCAATTTAAAATAAATAAAATTTCAAATAAATCTTGAATTTTACACTTTTATAATATGGATATGGATTCATTGATGTTGACTTCAAAAATTTCTTATAAATATAAAATTACCTAATATTAATCAAATAAATTAGAGCTAATTAAAAATAAAAAATATAAAGCAGTAGACATATCCTAAGCTACCTGTACAACAAAGTCAAAAGAAAATCCAATATCTCACCCATTAAATAGACTCCACCTCGAAATGTTAGAAAACGAGTCAAAAGAAGATCCAATATCTCACCCATTAAATAGATTCTACCTCTAAATGTTAGAAAACAAAGTTAAAGCGTGAATGTAAGTGCGAGAGGTGAAATTTATTCATTTTATAGAATAATAAATAAATAACTTTTTTGATCGAATCAATGGAAGTGCAATTGCAAATAATATGGTTCTAACGTAAAACGTAAATCAGCTAAAACCATAGTTCATAATAGTTCAATCCATCAAAGCCATGCGAACCAATTGATTTGAGTCGATAATGAGGATGGATGACAGAGCATGACTTATTGAATCGAGGATTGAATGCCCATATTGTCAATGTTATAGACAATAGACAAACAAAATATCGAACCATTTGATGCCATTTGAGAACGAATGGCTGTCAATAGGATCAAATTTGAAGGGTTGATTATTAAAGTTTGTATGGTCGACTCCTTAATTGCAATAGCTCGTAAATATTTACGGGATTTTTTTCTCTATCAATCCCGTCGACTGAACAATAATCGAAGCGCTCATCCCCTTTTATAAATGAACATGATCATTACATAATTGAATTGTATTTAGTCGAAGAATCACTAAATTACCAAAGACTGCAAAATATATTCATTATACTTTGCTGAATCCTCCAGCAACTCATGAAAACCTGAAAATAGAAGATGACAAGATTATTATGGATAACATGAATTCTATGACAGATTATGATTCACTTTTAAAACTAGCATTGTTTTGTAAAATGTAGCCTAAAATTAAGTTAATGTCAGTGCCTAGCTACCAAATAGTGGTTTTGTAAAACCGTCTTCTTTGTCATACATGCAAAACATAAATATTGAAGGGGAGGATACGTCTGGTAGTGTGGGAGAGCCAGGATACCGCATAACTATTTCAGCGCACAAACGAAATAAATAAATAAATAATATAAATTATAGCGTGTTCAAAACAAGTCTCGCAGACGAAAATAACTAGTCCCAATTTATGTGCATAACTAGTCCCGATTTCAATATAGCACCCCACATAGCTTGACACACATAATGGATGGACGACATTGGATGGAATATTTATTTTCATTGTACCAAGGATCTCTCCTTTTAAGCTTGATTCTACCGAAAACCATCTCCACTTCCATTTGGTTTCGACTGTCAAAAATGTAGAAACACTGAACAATCACAACAATGGCTTAATAACTTCCATGTTCTAGTAGTAAACTTACCTGCTAAAATATTTGTCATTTGAATACTTGACCAAATCAAAGGACCCAGAACAAAAACTCGAATCAAAGAATGTTGAACAAAATCTCATAATCACCTTGTAGGGTGAGCAAGATCCTATAACGATTGATGCATCATGTAGCTATGAAGGTAGCAATGGTGTTTGGTAGCCAAGAGAACTACTCGGAATAGGTCCAATAGCTAGCGCAAAACTACTAGTGGTGCTCTTAGAGGTAAACGTAAAATTTAAATTTTAAATTTTGAATTTGAAAGAACCGCTTTACGATGTAATCGATATAATGATGCACATCTACCAATGGAAAAGAATTGACGGCTTAGGGTGGAACTAACAGTATAGGTGAAGGTACTCTGAGGATTGATGGTCGAAAATTGGGCACGCCTTTTACGTCGGAAAATGCTATGGATGGCATACTTATTCATGCCATGGATGGTCAGACACTTTATAAATAAGACTCGCTTGTCGTAACAACCACGGGAGCGCAACGGAGGGACCGCAAATGGGGTGGCAGCGATGGTGGGTGAATGGGGTTGGTGACGGGGAGGAATGCCAGTCGGGTGATCAGACGGCCAGCGCGACGATCACCGGCGGGAAAAATCGTCGCGTCAGTAGCTTACTACAATGAAATCGTCATATGGAATGATGAATGAAATCGTCGTACGAATTGATGAAGGGATATGTCATGTAAAGTTAATAAATGAAGTTCTATTGTGCAATGGTGTCTATACAAAATTCATTTTTATTTTGTACAATGTGTAATGTCGTAATTAATTATATGTACAACATCCAATACAAACTAATTAACCTTCCCGTACAAAGAAACAAAATGGAAAGTTAATAAATGAAGTCGTACTGTGCAATGGTGTCTGTACATAATTCATTTTTGTTTTGTACAATGTGCAATGTCGTAATTAATGATATGTACAACATCCCATACAAATTAATTAACCTTACCGTACAAAGAAACAAAATGGTTGGAAATTGACATCCGTACAACCTAAAATTGTCGTACGATCTCTAAAATTGATGTTCGTCTCTCTAAAATTGATGTTCGTCCATATTTATGCAAGCACACTTTTAGAGAACTTGCTCTTCAATTTTCCTCAAAATTGAACTTCTCTTTTTCCAAAACTTTGATGTGCCAAACTTTGTCTCAACACTATATTTGAAATTGCGTTATGCCACAATCACAGTGACTTTGATACCATGTTAAACTAAGGTATGGAGAAATATGCAAGAGACAACAGAGAATGAGTGAGAGATCTATTATCAATAATAATGTTCACAAATTACATAAAATGGTGTTCTATATTTATGTAGAAAGTTGCGTTATTCATGTTTAGGAACTGCTTACCTAATTTACTTAACTTCACCTAATTTCATAATTTCATTAAACATAAGACTTATTTCACTTTAGTACTACCTATGTCTTATTTCACTTTATGACATTATCACTCATTATTACTTTATTACACAAAGTAACACTACATAAACATTATAATATCTAACATCCTAGACCTAGGCTAGTAATTTTGGGAGTAGAGAGCTCAAATCAATAACTAGATGGCATAGGTACAAGTAACCCAAATTACAGTGATGCTGTTGACTTGGATGAATAATTTCCTAAGAAAATATTCAAGTGGTGGCACAACACCATTGAATATCTTCAAGCAACATGATTGAAGGACAATCATCGAGAGGAAAGAGAAAATAGAAACCCAACACAATTAACTTCTCTTATGTCCAATGTTCAGTTAGTATACGATTCACATGTTCGAAGAGGCAAAAGGGAGACATGAATGGGAGAATACCATGACTGCTAAACATGAAAGTTTGATGAAAAATAAGACTCGGATATGAAAACACTTCTACCAAAGAAGAAATCCATTAATTGCAAATGGGAGTACAAGGTCAAGCACAATGTAGATGGCATAATTGACAAGTACAAGGTATGATTGGTAGCAAAAGGTTTCTCTCAAAGAGAGAGCATTAATTATGAGAAGAAATTTTCTCCCACAACAAAGATGGGCACCATTTGACTACTTCTATCCATGGTAGCACATGGCTAAAAATTTCATCAGATGGATGTGAAGAGCACCTCGCTCAATGAAGATTTGGAGGAAGAGGTCTATATATATCAACCACATAGGTTTGAAGTTTCAAGGAAGGAGCTTTTTGAATGTAGATTAAAGAAGGTTCTATATGGCCTAAAGTAGACACCAAGGGCATGGTACATTAAGATGGATAGGTACTTGGTTGAACAAGGGTTTTATCAACCCTTCAAATGTCAACCTGTATGTCAAAAACATTGGTAATGATATCATCCTATTGGTCATTGATGTAGATGACATCATTATTACAAGTAGTGAGGCAAGCATGATTGGATACATAAAATCCAACATAAATAAAGATTTTGACAAGATTGATCCATGCCTCCCACATTATTGTCTGTGTAGAAGTCTAGTAAATAGGTAACAACATCTCTATCTCACAACAAAATATGTCAGGAGTTTGCTTAACAAGTTTAGAATGATAGATTACAAGATCTCATCTACACCTTTGCAAAAAGGGCTAATACTTTCAACCAAGACCAACTCCAAGGTAGTTAATATCTCAATCATTAGGCTTGATTCAAGTTATGTTGTGAGCTTTATATCCAGAGTCATGACAACACCAAAACAAGAGCATTGGATTGTTGCAAAGAGGTTGTTGAGATATGTGAAAGGGGCGCTTGACTTTGACATTATGTATAACAAAACTAAAAACCCTAAGTTGTGTAGCTATACAAATCCAAATTGGGTAGGTTGTTGAATGATATAAAATCAACATCTACATATATATTTAGCCTTGGCACAAGTGCAAACACATAAGCCAATAAGACACAGAAGACAATATCCCTTTTATCGACAAAAGTAAAATATATAGTGAAATGAATTTGTGAGGTAGTCACGGTTCGAGAGGATGCTTTCAGATATGAAGATGCACCAGATATATTCAACACACCTACTCTACGACAATTAAGGGGTGCTCAAATTATCAAAGATTCCAATGTTCCATGAATACACACAGCATACTGAGATACATTACCAATTTTTCAGATAGCTTGTCAAAGATGGAACTATTGAACTACATTATTGTCCCGCATAGAACCAAATTGCAAACATATTCACGCAGTTTCCGGGTCTTAAAAATCATGTATAATTTCGAGATAAACTTGGTGTAGTTAATGGATTGACCACTAGATATTAGACAAACATTAATAAATCACTCAATACTTTACATTATTTTGCTCTTTTATGCTTTATGTCACTTATTGTATTTTTTAATCTATCCCACGTTCATAAAGTGGATTGACTCAACCTCATTGTAACCCTATATAACAAAGCTTTCACTTTCTCATCTATTAAATACATTACAATAACTCTTCTAAGTTATTCTTGGTTCTTTATGCATTTGATTACAACCCCCATAAAAAGAACATTCGCAAGCTTTAACAAATTTTAGATCATCCACTAGACTCTCAAGTATTTCATTGAATTAAAATTATGTTTTGATAGAATTGCCATATTTAGCTTATAACTAAAACATAGTGCAAGCCCCGACGGTTACTGTCTTGATCCCCTCAAGGTTAGAGCCAGCGCTTTACCCTAGTTAGCATCCATGAATTATGGGCAAGTACCATAGGATTTTTCAAGAGGTTGTTCCTTGGAGAAAAAAATTTACTATATCCTACATGTTAATAAAGGTTTTCATTAAATTGATAGAAAAATCAACAAAAACGTAATATAATATATAAGATTATATATGTCCCATTTTGATAGTGGCAGCATGACCATTTTACCTAATCAATGAAATATGCCCCTTGTTTACCCCATAAATTACACCTTGTGTAAATTTGGTGCCAAATTTGAGTCACTCTTACATGTTAGTTGGCAACAATTAAAAAATTATGGAGAACTCATTCACTTTATCTAGCAATTTCATTCGAAAACCCAATGTCCTTGCATGCATGATGCTCTTCTGATTTATATTTTTAGTCAAATGCATGTACCTTTTCCATGTAATATATGATTATTATAATGATTAGAAGTGGTCATTAATACATTCAAGGTTTACAAGTACATGCATAGTATATTCAAGTTGAATGTGGCATGCAATCATGAGACACCACTAAATCCAATGTCCTTGCATGCATGATGCTCTTCTGACTTATATTATTAATCGAAATCATGTACCTTTTGCATGTAATTAGGGTTGGAATTTCATTTCATCTCTACCCTTCAAATTAATGTTTTTGGACATTTTGAACTTTTATTTTCCCATCGCATAATGTTTTGTTAAAAATGTTACCCTTCAACTATAAGGCTAGAATTATTTAGTTAATAAAATTTTATTAAAAAAAATTAGGCAATGAAAACATTGTTTTTATTTATAATTTTAAAAAAAATCTAACAAAATTACCTACCAAAACTGACACAAATTAATAAATGACACCCACCAACATTATGCAATATACATCGACAAGCATCCATGATTACCTGCAATTAAAATTTGGGTTTATGAATTGATTTCAAAGTACAGTCCTCGAAAAACTAACAAAAAAATTAATGACAACTTATAGAAATCATCAAACGTCAAAAATACATTTTGGAAAATTGTTTGCCCATTCAGTCGAACATTCTCTCAAAATATTTAGAAGTATTTGACGGGAAAAATGCCCCATGACAAGCAAAACGTCCTCAAATTACAACATTGCATGTAATATATGATTATTAGAAGTACATGCATTGTATATTCAGTTTGAATGTGGCATGCAATCATGAGAGACCACTATTTTTAGCAGTTGGCATTCCAAAGTTCATATGTTGGATTTAATAATATATCCCAATTTCTTGTTATTGTGTGAATCTAATGAGGCCATTTTGCCATGTGAAATGTATTATAACATTGTTATTTTTAACAATTGGCGCACAAGGGTTTGCATACTATTGCATGGGGAAACATAGCACATGGGGAAACGTAGAGTTGGTGTTACCATTGGTGAAATTTCAGTTCCTATTTTTAAGATGCTTAGCTTGGCATTTTTATGTCCCTATTTTTTTAGGAGAGGTCACTACTATTTTTAGCACATATTTATATATAGACATGGCTCTTATAGGGTGGTGATGATTGGTTAAAGAGATGGCGCCATTTGTCAATGTGAAAACATCATCTCTGTAATTAGGATTTAATGGTTGAAGATGTTGACATGTGTCTCAATGTGGGTAAATATAGAATAATTAATTGTCAATTATTTGACCATAGATTAAGGGAGGATGGAGGGTTTCTTGGTTCCAAGGTTTTTGGCCCTATTCTGGGTCGATGGAGGTCGTCTACAGTACCTCGGTTAATTATTCGGATGATTCTAGCTGTGGAACTAGTATTTTTTTCTAATGATGTAGGGATTTCCTCTCGTTTTGGTTCTAGTGGTGCAGCTTATGTGGGGTTTTATGGGCCCAGGGTGGTTGGTTTGTTTGGTTGGGACAATTACAAGGATGTCAGAAGGTCATTGGGATTGTCAGATTCGATATCTTTTCCGCCTTTCGGTTCTTTTTCGATGCAACGCTTCCACTCGAGGGAAGGTTACTCTGTTGTAGGTACAACGTCGTCGACTCGATGGGATTGGGCAGGCGAGTTTTTGGCGAATGTTTGGTCTGGTGGCCCAATATAGCTGATCGGGGACAAAAGGAGGTGTTGGGTGGGGATGATCAAACTAGCACGATTTCTTCCCTTAAAACTCACTATTGCGACAAATAGATCAGATACACTATTTCATGAAGAGGTTGGTACTGGATCCATGCATGCTTATGATGGTCTGGTTCCTCCCTTCCCTCACTCTTGTTGGTATAATGATGAGTTGGTTGGGGATCTAAAGAAGGTGGTGAGAGGTCCATATGCTTCTATAGGTGAAAGCTTGGATGGAAGTTTGCATTTTCGGAAGTCGACGATTCATTCTATTGTTTGTTTTCCTAGGAAATCTCCTTCTGGGTTAGCAACTAACAGGAAGAAGTGTAAGAAGGTTGTTAAGTCAAAAGGATTTGGGAAGAAGCTAGTTGTTGGTAGGTTTATTTTGGTCATGGATATTCCTAAATTTACATCTCGAGTCCTCATTGGTAGGTTTTGTGGGTAGAGACTTTCGAAAATAGAGGTGAAGTGTTGGGTTGTTGAGTCCTAGTCTGGTCTCATTAGTTTTATTCCTGGTATCTGTTATCTCCCAAAATAAATTTATTTTGATAGTATGAATAATTTGATTCATGTCATGAAAGATTTAAAGATGACAAACAAATTGAAGTTCTTTGTTTGTGCTATGGTTGAAAAAATTGGAAGTTTTAGCTTTCGATGGCTTAGGCGGGGTTCTTAATAGCTCATTAGCCACCGAAACGCTTTGTTTCGGAAGCTAACAGTTTAACGAAGGATGAAAGATAACCACTGAAAGTGGGTCCAAGCAAGTAAATGGTGAAATCACTTTTGGTGGCTTAGGCGAGACTTCAAACAACTCATTAGCCACCTAAAAGTGTTGCTTTCGGCAGCTTAGTGAACAGTGCAAGAAGGGCGTTAACCACTGAAAGCAGGCAAAAAGGCGTTGGGGGCAATGCCTGTTGATGAAATTGTCATTGATGCCAACTTGGTCTTGCAGTGGCCCCAAAAGGTGTCATTGATGCCATCACCTTGCTGAAGTTGTTAAAGGAGCCCATGATACCTCCTGCCTGATAAAGAAGCGCTTGGAACCTTGAAGGAATGGTGAAGGAAATGTGGGTAATCTGTATGATGTAGCATGATGATGTGGTAACATAATCATGCCACTGGATAGGCAAGATAAGGCTGAGATGCAGCACAAAGTGGATGAGCTTGACTGAGCTAAAAGCATGATAAGGCAGTTTTCAAATCAGCAATATGATATTCATCTTTAGCAGTAAGGTTTGGATAGCTAACAAAAGTTTCATGATGTTTTGGCATGGTCTATAGTCATCATGGCAATCCTTTAAACAGTCAATATAGATCATCTATGGACAGAACTTTAAAAGGATTCTCTTACTTTCGAATCTTGAATGATGGCACCTTCATTTGTTGAAGACCTTTGGATATGTTTGACTCTTACTAGGTTGCTCTGAAGAGTTTGATAAAATCCAAGTATTGCAGTCTCTGCATAATGGGCACAACGGACAGCCAAAGAGATTGAAGATTTCTAATATTCCAGTCTTAATGAATGGATCAGACAGGGAGCAGCCATGGATGTGAGAGAACATATTTTGTAGATCATGAGACGTGACTGAAGGGCATGCATTCTATCACAGCACATACATACAGAAAAGCTTATGTTAACTACTAACCCAATTGTAAGCAGGATCTTTTGATATAGAAGATGAATCTCAATTGTAAGGTCGGCCTCATTAAAAATACAAATTTAAATAGCAAGTCGGCCCCAATTTTTTTTTTTGTAAAATTAGTATAAATACCCCCTCACGTGCTCCTATTTGTTACAATGGAAATTTTTGGTGGAGCCGCAGAACAATGTGGAAATTTCTGTGGAGCAGAAAAAAATATATATATATATACACGTGGAAATTTTTTGCTGGCTGAGGAAATTTTCGTGGGAGTATTCTGAGCAGAATGTGCACAAGCCGGTGGTCACTCTGAGCCAAGGAACCAGCTGACTGAGGAAATTTTATGCCTTTGTTTTTCTATTGAAGAAAAATTCACTGGGTTAGTTTTCCTGGAGAATAAAGGTCAATTTCATGAAGGTTCCATGGTGCGGTGATTTTTAATGATAAATCTCATGCGAGTTGCTCATGGATGAAAGAAGACAGCGCCTAAAATCTACAGGACCTCAGCAATAGAGTTCTTCTCTCGTATCTGGGTATGGATCTTCCTGAGTACGGCTCTTCCAATTATCGATCTTCTTCCGGTAATAAATTAAAAAGCTGCCCTCAGCTTGATCTCATGCATTGAACTTGTTCCAATGTGAAATGTGTGCGGCCCAGCCAAGTTATTAGGGCTTGAAGTCATCTCTGCCTATTTCAGTAGAAATTGCACCAATATGGCCGTGAGATTTATTATGCTGTGATCATCGGACTTCTCTGCGTGGTGTATGGATCTACGTGGCTGTGATTTCAGTTGTCGTAATCTAATTAAGGTAGATCCGGCTTAAAGATTGAATTGGGTCGAAGGATAACGAAGAGCAGAGTAACCCGCAAATAAAGAAACCTCCCCGCGGCTTGAACCATGGCGTGTGACATACATTTGATGTGAAGCCTTTGGAAAGATTAAATTAATGCCTCCGTTTGATGATCGAGGGGTTCGTAGTGGTGGCCTTCTGACGTGGCCAACCCTGTTCGGTATACTATTTGAATGCATCAGTTGTTGTGCTGGTATTTTGGTTATGTGGTCCATTTCCGGTACCACGAGGGTCTGAATTGTGGAACACGATATCGGTGATGCTTAGCTTTGTCTCCTAATATTATATGCACATATATATGCCCATCTTCGTTGCCTCCTCAGTCTTCTTAGTTCGCCAGGGTTGCTATTTCGGAGCTGAAATCACAAGGAATTACAAAGCAGATCTTCGGCTCTTTTCTCTTGTTTGGAAAGGAAGAAGTTTGAGAATCAAATCTGGTTAACTGTTAAAGGGGTGGATATTTAAGAGTGTGCTCTCTTTTTCATTAGGCAGACAATGCAGCATTGAAAACCATGTATTTCACAAAGCTGGATGACTCGCCCATGTTTCGCAAGCAGCATTGAGCAGCAGATCCGAGGAGTTTCAAAGAGAGGCCTTTCAAGGTTGAACAGCGTTTTACTTTTGAGCAAGTATCCTGGTAAACAGTTCTGAATTTATGAGTATAAATAGTCTGATGTCTGTATTTCCTATTGAAGTTTGATGGAACAATATTAGAGATTGATGGTGTATGATGACAGTCCTAGTCTGCGTTGATGCTTGACAGTCACAAAGCTGAATGCTTGACTGTGCTAAACTTGACAAGGATGTGCAGAGGCTTTATGATATCTGCAAGGCATCTTTTATTTCCAGAGGTCCTACAGAATGTTCAGGACATTCTTGCTTGATGAGAATGATTTGGCAGAATGAAAAAGTGAACAGCTTGTTGTGCAGTGTGAAGTGATGTGACAGTGATAGCTTGATAACGATATGGCAGTGGTTGATGTGATAGTGAAAGCAAAATGATTATGACAGGAATAACAGTTGCTTTGGCAGTGATATCAGATGAGATGTGACATTGGCAGAAGTGTTGCTTGATAAGAGCAGATTTAGAAGACATAAGCTGACTATAAAGATATCTGGTAGAGATCAAATCTATGATGACAAGGCAGTGACAAGGTGTTAACAGCCACATGTTTTAATGACATGATGACATGATTATGGACAAGTTGATGACATGATAGTGACAACAGTGACATGACAAGTGAACCAACATTGCAAAGTTCAGGGCAGAGTTGTTAGAGAAACTCAAAGCAGGCTTATTTGAGAAGTCCAGAGCAGATTTGAAAGAGGCAGCTTGAGTAAGTATAAGCAGCAAGAAGGTGACAGTGGTAAAGTGTGAGACCAGTAAATGTGTGGTAGAGAACAAGTAAGACTGTTGAAATACTCTGAAGAACATATTGCAGGGTTTTGGAGCACCCTTGAAGCTGACAGAAACAAGGAGGTTTGAAGAAGTGACAGTGAGTAGCATTGATGATGAGCATATCAGATGATCAGCAGTATTGACCAGCAGCTAAATTGATTGAAGGAACAGATGATGTTGATATGACAGTAAGCTTTAATGTAAATACAAGCTTGTCTTGCTTTTGAGGTTAGGATACCTCAAACCCTTCTTAGCGGGGTCTAAGAAAACCAAGCAGGGTCCTGGATAAAGAGTAGGTGCTCTTCATATCAATAGGTGTTGATTTTTCCTAACGGTTGTAGCCAGACCAAAATAATATAAAAGATTACAAATTTATATGATGTGGTGTTCTTCTGTGTTATGGTTCTTAATGAGTTAAATGCTATGATATGTGAATGATATGTTTATGAAATGTTTATGTGATTGGTAGATTGATGAATTGGTAGTTATCTGTGTCAAGCTAAGAAAATGTTTAAAATTGGCCTTACACTGATTCACCCCCCCTCTCAGTGTCAACAATTGGTATCAGAGCAGGCCTTCGTCACAAGCCTAGCAAGCTTGAAGGAGATCCTTAGACACAATGGAGGGAAAGAAAGGGTCATCAAGCAATGACGTGCCTGTACTAAATATTGCAGATTATTTCGGTTGGAGGAGCAAAATAAAGGCTTATCTGAAGAAGTTTGGGGTTTGGGAAATTGTTATCACTCCACCCGCTCCATCAAACAAGAAAAGAAAAACAGCTGCACAAAAGGAAGCAAAGAAGGACAACACTACAGCCTTGAATTTCCTCATGGATGGACTTCCCAGTTCTGTGAAGGAAAGTGTAGGAGAGTACACTTCGGCAAAAGACCTATGGTTCAAGCTGGAGAGTGAGTATCAGAAGGTAAGACCAGAACCAGAAAAAACAGATGAGAAATCAGAAAACAAGCCCCCAGAAGAGCTAAATCAAGAAGAAGATAAACAGGAAGAGGACTCTAGTAAATGTATGGACTCTTGTGATTATGATAGCTTGTGTGATGAAATTGAGAAGGTTCTTGCAGATGATGACGATGCAATATTGAAAGCTAAACAGAAAATTATAAACTATGTATGCAACATAGATCTCAGAGTTGATTGGTTCTTGAACAAAGTTGATCTTAATCAATCTGATTACAAGATGTTTAGGACGACAACCTTTGATTATATGGATAATCTCCAAAAGCAGAATGTTGAACTAAAGGAGCTGCTTAAGAAACTTAAGCATGAAGGAGTAGGTTGGCTGAAATTGCTGAAGGAAAAAGAAATAGAAAAAGAAAAGCTAAAGATTGATTTGATCGATCTATCCCTAGAACAAAAGAACTATGATAAAGATTCAAAAATACTTGAAGAAGCAAGAGAGGTAAATCATGACTTGAAGACTCAGCTGGAGGAAGCCAAGAGGACAGAAGAAATCTTGAAAAGACAGCTAGAAGAAAAGGAGGAAACAGTCCAGAAGCTGGAAATGGAGGTAGTTGGTCTCAGGAAGAAAGGTAAGAAAAATGAAGCCTTGGTCAAGCTCCAGGATAGTTCAATTGTCCTAGATAAGATCTTATATTTCCAAAGATCTCCACTCGACAAAACTGGTCTTGGTTACAAGAAGAACAAAGAAAAACTTGAGGATGACACTTGGTCTCTGAAGACTCCAGTAGCAGGTCCATCAACGTCCAAAGCTGCTCCCCAGGCACCTGTGCATGACAACAAGGAGTTTGGAGGTTCAAAGATGAAACAAGGAGTTAGGTCTGTTCATCAAAGCAACTTCATAAAGGAAACAGCTCCAAGACCCAGGTATGAAAGTAGCTTCAATGGTTATTGTTATTGTTGTTCTAACTTTGGTCATAAGGCTATGGATTGTAGGTTCTATGGAAGAAGAAGGGCTGGAAGCCCCAATGTCTCAGTTAGATGTTGGACATGTTGCTGCCACATGTCACACATTGAGGTGCTACACCTGCAGTGGATTTGGACACAAAGCCCATGAATGTGCCAGTCAAAGAAGTCAAGCAAGAAGGAGTACTCCATACACATCAGCAAGAAGATTTGAAGATCAGAAGACAAATGTCTACAGTCAGGGATATGTTCAGGCATGGAGAAATGAAGTGGATCAAATAAGTATTGGAAGTTCCATCAGCTCAGTTAGGTGCTGGTCATGCAACAAATTTGGGCACAAAGCACAAAACTGTTGGAATGATATGAGAAGATTAACATATAGCTCAGCCAAGAAAACCAGCAGTACAAATGAAGGAATAAATGCTCAAAGAACAGATGTCAAGAAGCAGGTATGGATGAGGAAGACCGAGCAGTTGCATATAGGAGAAGTCGATCAAAGCAGGGAGGATGGCTGCCATATGGCAAGCCAAGTGTAAGGTCTCTCAAAGACCTTAGCACACCTTGAGTTCATGAGGCTAAAGAATGAACTCAAAGGAGAAAGGATGGTTACTCCAGGTATACAGACAAGTCCTAGGATCGTGCATATTGACAGGGGGAGCAGTCAGCTGTGATCAGAGATTTCAGAGACAGGTATGTGGACACCCTTTGCCATTGATGCCAAAGGGGGAGAGATGAAGACAAAGGGAGAGATGCAGACAAAAGGGGAGCATGCTCATAGGGGGAGCATGAGTTGTTGTCATGAATGACAAAGGGGGAGATTGTTGATGAAATTGGCATTGATGTCAACTTGGTCTTGCAGTGGCCCCAAAAGGTGTCATTGATGCCATCACTTTGCTGAAATTGTTAAAGGAGCCCATGATACCTCCTGCCTGATGAAGAAGCCCTTGGAACCTTGAAGGAATGGTGAAGGAAATGTGGGTAATCTGTATGATGTAGCATGATGATGTGGTAACATAATCATGCCACTGGATAGGCAAGATAAGGCTGAGATGCAGCACAAAGTGGATGAGCTTGACTGAGCTAAAAGCATGATAAGGCAGTTTTCAGATCAGCAATATGATATTCATCTTTAGCAGTAAGGTTTGGATAGCTAACAAAAGTTTCATGATGTTTTGGCATGGTCTATAGTCATCATGGCAGCCCTTTAAACAGTCAATATAGATCATCTATGGATAGAAGTTTAAAAGGATTCTCTTACATTCGAATCTTGAATGATGGCACCTTCATTTGTTGAAGACCTTTGGATATGTCTGACTCTTACTAGGTTGCTCTGAAAAGTTTGATAAAATCCAAGTATTGCAGTCTCTACATAATGGGCACAACGGACAGCCAAAGAGATTGAAGATTTCTAATATTCCAGTCTTAATGAATGGATCAGACAGGGAGCAGCCATGGATATGAGAGAACATCTTTTGTAGATCATGACACGTGACTGAAGGGCATGCATTCTATCACAGCACATACATACAGAAAAGCTTATGTTAACTACTAACCCAATTGTAAGCAGGATCTTTTGATATAGAAGATGAATCTCAATTGTAAGGTCAGCCTCATTAAAAATACAAATTTAAATAGCAAGTCGGCCCCAATTTTTTTTTTTGTAAAATTAGTATAAATACCCCCTCACGTGCTCCTATTTCTTACGAAGGAATTTTTTGGTGGAGCCGCAAAACAGCGTGGAAATTTTTGTGGAGCAGAAATATATATATACACGTGGAAATTTTTTGCTGGCTGAGGAAATTTTCGTGGGAGTATTCTGAGCAGAATATGCACAAGCCGGTGGTCACTCTGAGGCAAGGAACCAGCTGACTGAGGAAATTTTACGCCTTTGTTTTTCTATTGAAGAAAAATTCACTGGGTTAGTTTTCCTAGAGAATAAAGGTCAATTTCATGAAGGTTCCATGGTGCGGTGATTTTTAATGATAAATCTCATGCGAGTTGCTCATGGATGAAAGAAGACAGCGCCTAAAATCTACAGGACCTCAGCAATAGAGTTCTTCTCTCGTATCTGGGTATGGATCTTCCTGAGTACGGCTCTTCCAATTATCAATCTTCTTCCGGTAATAAATTAAATAGCTGCCCTCGGCTTGATCTCATGCATTGAACTTGTTCCAATGTGAAATGTGTGCGGCCCAGCCAAGTTATTAGGGCTTGAAGTCATCTCTGCCTATTTCAGTAGAAATTGCACCAGTATGGCCATGAGATTTATTACGCTGTGATCATCGGATTTCTCTGCGTGGTGTATGGATCTACGTGGCTGTGATTTCAGTTGTCGTAATCTAATTAAGGTAGATCCGGCTTAAAGATTGAATTGGGTCGAAGGATAACGAAGAGCAGAGTAACCCGCAAATAAAGAAACCTCCCCGCGGCTTGAACCATGGCGTGTGACATACATTTGATGTGAAGCCTTTGGAAAGATTAAATTAATGCCTCCGTTTGATGATCGAGGGGTTCGTAGTGGTGGCCTTCTGACGTGGCCAACCCTGTTCGGTATACTATTTGAATGCATCAGTTGTTGTGCTGGTATTTTGGTTATGTGGTCCATTTCCGGTACCACGAGGGTCTGAATTGTGGAACACGATATCGGTGATGCTTAGCTTTGTCTCCTAATATTATATGCACATATATATGCCCATCTTCGTTGCCTCCTCAGTCTTCTTAGTTCGCCAGGGTTGCTATTTCGGAGCTGAAATCACAAGGAATTACAAAGCAGATCTTCGGCTCTTTTCTCTTGTTTGGAAAGGAAGAAGTTTGAGAATCAAATCTGGTTAACTGTTAAAGGGGTGGATATTTAAGAGTGTGCTCTCTTTTTCATTAGGCAGACAATGCAGCATTGAAAACCATGTATTTCACAAAGCTGGATGACTCGCCCATGTTTCGCAAGCAGCATTGAGCAGCAGATCCGAGGAGTTTCAAAGAGAGGCCTTTCAAGGTTGAACAGCGTTTTACTTTTGAGCAAGTATCCTCGTAAACAGTTCTGAATTTATGAGTATAAATAGTCTGATGTCTGTATTTCCTATTGAAGTTTGATGGAACAATATTAGAGATTGATGGTGTATGATGACAGTCCTAGTCTGCGTTGATGCTTGACAGTCACAAAGTTGAATGCTTGACTGTGCTAAACTTGACAAGGATGTGCAGAGGCTTTATGATATCTGCAAGGCATCTTTTATTTCCAGAGGTCCTGCAGAATGTTCAGGACATTCTTGCTTGATGAGAATGATTTGGCAGAATGAAAAAGTGAACAGCTTGTTGTGCAGTGTGAAGTGATGTGACAGTGATAGCTTGATAACGATATGGCAGTGGTTGATGTGATAGTGAAAGCAAAATGATTATGACAGGAATAACAGTTGCTTTGGCAATGATATCAGATGAGATGTGACATTGGCAGAAGTGTTGCTTGATAAGAGCAGATTTAGAAGACATAAGCTGACTATAAAGATATGAGCAGAATATCTGGTAGAGATCAAATCTATGATGACAAGGCAGTGACAAGGTGTTAACAGCCACATGTTTTAATGACATGATGACATGATTATGGACAAGTTGATGACATGATAGTGACAACAGTGACATGACAAGTGAACCAGCATTGCAAAGTTCAGGGCAGAGTTGTTAGAGAAACTCAAAGCAGGCTTATTTGAGAAGTCCAGAGCAGATTTGAAAGAGGCAGCTTGAGTAAGTATAAGCAGCAAGAAGGTGACAGTGGTAAAGTGTGAGACCAGTAAATGTGTGGCAGAGATCAAGTAAGATTGTTGAAGTACTTTGAAGAACATATTGCAGGGTTTTGGAGCACCCTTGAAGTTGACAGAAACAAGGAGGTTTGAAGAAGTGACAGTGAGCAGCATTGATGATGAGCAGATTAGATGATCAGCAGTATTGACCAGCAGCTGAATTGATTGAAGGAACAGATAATGTTGATATGACAGTAAGATTTAATGTAAATACAAGCTTGTCTTGCTTTTGAGGTTAGGATACCTCAAACCCTTCTTAGCAGGGTCTAAGAAAACCAGGCAGGGTCCTAGATAAAGAGTAGGTGCTCTTCATATCAGTAGGTGTTGATTTTTCCTAACGGTTGTAGCCGGACCAAAATAATATAAAAGATTACAAATTTATATGATGTGGTGTTCTTCTGTGTTATGGTTCTTGATGAGTTAAATGCTATGATATGTGAATGATATGTTTATGAAATGTTTATGTGATTGGTAGATTGATGAATTGGTAGTTATCTGTGTCAAGCTAAGAAAAGGTTTAAAATTGGCCTTACACTGATTCACCCCCGCTCTCAGTGTCAACAAAGCCCGCTCAAAAAACTCAAAACACAGGTTTCGGTGGCTAAGCGTGGTTTCAAAACGGTCTCTAAGCCACCGAAAACAGACTTTCGGCACTTAAGACCGAAATTTCAAGATGCTCTAAGCCACCGAAAGGAGCATTTTACTGTGAAAAGTGATTTTTTTAAACGATGATTCTGAGCGACTCGAGAATCATTTTTCAAAACACTCGGAGGTTTTTGTTCCTAACAGGTAAGAGAACAATAACATTTCTCAGTTTTCCTACAGGTGTTGCATATTGGGAGAATCGAATTCATCTCTGAGACCTAATTTTCGAATCTCAGAATTTCTTATTTGACACATATTTTTGAAATCCAGATCTCGGGAAAATTAAAATGAATTCCAAAAAAATGAGAGAGGTTTTTTCTCACAACAAAACAATCTACAAAAACCTTTTGGTTTATACACAGGTGCCACAGAGTTGAAGGTCCAAAGCCATCTTTGAGCCCCGGTTTTTAACAGTTTGGCCAAAGTTTTAGGGCAAAAGATGACATGTCAGTCCTCCAGGTGGCATTTCGACCTCATCTATCAGTGCATGAATATTTGTTGCATATGTTGAAGAGTTCAAATATCAAACCTAGGTCCCAGAGAATCAATCGGCTATTAGGGAAAATACATGAAGTAGAGGTCTTAGAAGGAAAATCCAAACCCTAACCCTAAAACACGATGTTGTTGTTATACAGGTTGAAGAAATCTAAGATTGATGAAGGATAACTCCAGGCTCTACAGGATGATAAGAAGGTCAAGGCTGCAGAAGAAAGATTCAAGCCCTAGAACACACCTTGCACTGGAAACCCTAGCAAAGGCAACTATTAGCCTTCAGAATCCGGAGGTAGCCCATGATATTGCTGATATTCCAAATCTTATGCAGGTTGAGAAAGTACCAGAAGGACAGGAGTAAAGTGTAAAAGTATGATTTAAAGGGTATATAAAATTATGCAGAAAACAGAGCTTTCGGTGGCTTAGGCGAACGTAGCAGCAGTTCATTAGCCACCGAAAGCCCCGCTTTCGGCAGCTAACAGTTCTAATGTTTTAGCCTCTTAACCACCGAAAGCAGACAGAGGCAGAATATTAAGTTTTGACATGCAGTACCAGTTTTTGGTGAACATGTATGGCTCAAGGACAAAATATAAACCTAAAAGACGCTGAAGAAATAAACAGGGAAGGTGTGCTTCAGTTTTGCTAAGCCACCGAAAGAGGCGTTTTACTATGAAAATGCATCATTTTAAAATGGAGATTATGAGCGACTAGAGAATCATTTTGCAAAACGCTCGGAGGTTTTTGTTCCCAACATGTCAGAGAAAATAACCTCTCACAATTTTCCTATAGGTATTGCATATTGGGAGAATCAAATCCATCTCTGAGCCCTAATATTCGGATCTCAGAATTTCCCTGTTTTACACATGTTTTTGAAATACAGATATTGGGAAGATGAAAACGAATTTCCAAAAACGGAGAGAGGTTTTTGCTCACAAAACAACAATATACAAAAACCTCTTTCAGTTTATACATAGGTGTCACAAAGTTGAAGAACCAAATGCATCTTTGAGCCCCAGTTTTCAGCAGTTTGGCCAAATTTTTAGAGCAAAAGTTGACCTAACAAGGCAGGTTACAGCAGAAAAATGAAGAGTTTACTTCACCAACACCTGGGCAAGAGCAGAGGACCAATGGAAGTTAGTTCTAGTGCTTACTTTAATTATCAAAATGTTTAAAAAATGAATTAATTCTACATCTAGTTAGACTAGTAGTTAAATTAGGTTTTTTTGACCTAATTATGCAAAAAAATATTATTTTGTCTATTTTTATTAAATCAGATCTAATTTTTCAGGATCTGAGTATTTTTGTAAAGGCTATAAAGCCTAAGACTTATTTTAATGAAAGGTTCAACTTCAAGAATTTATAAACCTATACTATTGGCAGCTTCTCATTTTGCTCATTCTTGAATATAAGCTCTTTTCTTATGATTTGTTCAGCCTTTATCTCTGACTTTACTGTACTTATGCCTGAATGTGTATTTAGGTTACTTTCAAGTTGATTAAAAACTAATACCTGTCATCCTATTGGTGTGTTAGTGTGATTTGATTTATAAGTACCATCATTATCATGATTTAGCCATTTATATGCATTTGTTTTGTATGTAAATCTGTCAGCGTGATGAGTTCTCCATCCCTGCACCTTATTGTCAACTTCTGAATAGTTGTAACTAAAAGCCTTGTAATTGAGTGAGTTTCATGCATGTCTTGAGAGTGGAAGGTTATATAGGTCACCTGACTTGATCCATATCAAAAAACCCTAAAAATATTTTAAGTTACCAGGCATCATCGAGCTAAAACCTAGAGGAGTTTCCTGGAGTGATAACAAATTGGCGTCATTGTCGGGGAGAGGAGACTGAAGCTCAGCTTCCCTAGGAGACGACATAGATCCTTGCTTTGATGATAGACAAATCTTGGACACTATTCTGATTGTAATCATCTATCTGGCGACTCCATTGAAATAAGGTGGCTTCAAGAAGACCAAGTACCAGAGCAAACCCTAAAAGGCCAGCAGCAACACCTGTTTCAGATCTAGAAGAGATTCTGAGAAGAGCTAGGGCTTCACTAAGATAGACCAGCAGTGCTACAAAGGAAGCTACATCAAGTATTTCAAGAATATTTCTGCTATTATTTCTTCTGCTAAAACACTTAATTCTCAGGAATTTATAAATACATCAGAAAATTCTAGGGTTTGGGCATCTTCAAGCACTGTTGCTTGTGAAGATCTCATCCCTGGCGACTCCATGGAGGACGAATTCAGTGGCGAATCCACAATATAAAGATGTCAAAAGCATTTGCTGCTCTTTTGGCTCGGAGGTTTGCACTTCTTGACTTCTCTTTCGTTTTTGGTTTCCCACATCCAGTACCTGATATGTCTGAATGGGGAGATTTTCTACCTATCTTCAAAGATGAGGAAGAAAACAGTCCTGCAGAACACCTCCTCAAGTTTCTTGAATGCATGGATCTATTATATCAGCAGCATGAAGGTGTTCATGTATCCATTATATGGTGATGCGCGTCAGTGGTATTTTTCTTTACCTCCTTCCAGTATTTCATCATTGAAGGATTTTCACAAAGCATTCATTGAGCATTGTAAAAGGTACTATTCAGATGCGTTTGCATTTGATAATTATTGTGAAGAATATAAGTTGCATGCTAAGGATGAAAAGGTAAATAGAGAAAAAGATTTTAAGTTTTGTGAGGATTTGTCCACTTCCAGAATTTATTTTAGTTCTTCTTTTCAGCAAAGAGATGATCAGAGACATATGCATGTTGTGGTTAATGATAGCTATGAAGAGTATCATTAGAGGAAATTTGGGGTCTAAAATGGGCCTTATAAGAAAACGTGCCAAAATAAGTTTTTGTGAGTTAGAATTCAAGAACCAATAGAATTTCAATAAAATAAGTCAACCATAATGGTTGAATTGACATATTTGTCATTAAAAAAAACTACTTTTTTGTTCGTATTTTCGATATATCTCATTGTGTTTTTACTCAAATTTCGACCAGGAGAGCTCGTTGGATGCGGAATTTGAGTAAAAACACAGGGAGATATGTCGAAAATATGAACACAAAAAGTAGTTTTTTTCTTTCTTCCTCCAAAATTAATCAATATTATTTTATTATTTTAACTATTATTTTATTATTTTCCTTAGAAGGCCCATTTTAGACCCCAAAATTCCTCTAATGGTTGCAATAGGGGACACTTCTCATTGTGATTGAGATATTAATGATCTTCATAATGTTAACCATAGTATAGATGCTTTTGACCTTGTACCAAATGCATCTGTTGACTTAGGGTGTCAAGAAGATCAAATTGTCCCCTTTGGAAACCCGAAAGATAATGAGCAGATTGAAGGAACAGCATGTAACAAATTTGGATATGCAACAAATACTAAAGGCGGCCCTCAATTCTCTGATTTGCAGACAAAGGAAGAATGCAACAGATATGAAGAGGAAGATGATGATCTGAAAAGTCCAGAACAGCAGGGCATAACTCATCCTTCCCAATCAGAGGTTGAGCAATCTATAGTTAACGTAGTGATCACTGAAAGAAGCCAGCAGCAGCATTTCATTAAGTTGGAACATCAACATAAAAAGGTATTTCTTGTTGGCTTTTATGACCCTGTTGCTTACTATCTGGAACTTATGAGCAATATAGATATCAAAATATTTTTGTCAGAAGATAGCTGGTTCTATCACCCTTCAAAACTACATTGCTGCATGCTAGGGTTTCATTTATTTTTCGGGTCAAGATCAAGGATAAGTTCAGCAGATCAGCTTATGACCTGGCTTCATTGGAAGCATGATGTCACATGATAAGAAGACTCTACTGATTAGAATTAGGAGTAGGAGTAGATAGGAAAATAAGCTCTTAATATGAGCAGCTAGATCATTTTTAGTTGTCTTCGTGAATAAGCAAAGCGGGCTACAGAAAGATTGCCGAGGATCAGTTATAAAAAAACAAATAACTCCATGCCCAATGGAACACTAGAAGATAGCTTTAGTTATTCTTTTTCAGGAAAGACATTTTGGTCTGGGGTTCTTGGGACCTCACAACGAGGTTCCCATCCCCAAGTATGAGCCAGATGTTATCTCTCAAAATAAATTTATTTTGATAGTATGAAGAATTCGAGTCATGTCATGAAATATTTAAAGATGACTAACAAATTGAAGGTCTATGTTTGTGCTTTGGTTGAAAAAATTGGAAGTTTTAGATTTCAGTGGCTTAGGTGGGGTTCTTAATAGCTCATTAGCCACTGAAAGGCTTTGTTTCGGCAGCTAACAGTTTAACGTAGGATGAAAGATAACCATCGAAAGCAGGTCCAAGCGAGTAAATGGTGAAAGCACTTTTGGTGGCTTAGGCGAGACTTCAAACAACTCATTAGCCACCGAAAAGTGTTGCTTTTGGCAGCTTAGGGAACAGTGTAAGAAAGGTGTTAACCACCGAAAGCAGGCAAAAAGGTGTTGGGAGAAAAGCCCGCTCAAATAACTCAAAACACAGGTTTCGGTGGCTAAGCGTGGTTTCAAAACGGTCTCTAAGCCATCGAAAGCAAACTTTCGGCAGCTAAGACCAAAATTTCAGGACGCTCTAAGCCACCAAAAGGGGCGTTTTACTATGAAAAGTCATTTTTTTTTAAAACGATGATTCTGAGCGACTCAAGAATCATTTTGCAAAACGCTCGGAGGTTTTTGTTTCTAACAGGTCAGAGAACAATAACCTCTCTCAGTTTTCCTACAGATGTTGCAGATTGGGAGAATCAAATTCATCTCTGAAACCTAATTTTTGGATCTCAGAATTTCCTGTTTGACACATGTTTTTGAAATCCAAATCCCAACCAAATTAAAACGAATTCCAAAAAACTGAGAGGTTTTTTCTCACAACAAAACAATCTGAAAAACCTTTTTTAGTTTATACACAGGTGTCACAGATTTGAAGGTCCAAAGCCATCTTTGCGCTCTAGTTTTCAGCAGTTTGGCCAAAGTTTTAGGGCAAAAGATGACCTGTCAGTCCTCCAGGTGGCATTTTCGACCTCATCTATCAGTGCATGAAGATTTGTTGCAGATGTTGAAGAGTTCAAAGATCAAAACTAGGTCCCAAAGAATCAACCGGCTATTAGGGCAAATACATGAACTAGAGGTCTTAGAAGGAAAATCCAAACCCTGGCCCTAAAACACGATGTTGTTGTTATACAGTTTGAAGAAATCTGAGATTGATGAAGGATAACTCTAGGCTCTACAGGATGATAAAAAGGTCAAGGCTGCAGAAGAAAGATCCAAGCCCTAGAACACACCTTGCACTAAAACCCTAGCAGAGGCAGCTATTAGCCTTCAGAATCTGGAGGTAGCCCATGATATTGTTGATATTCCAAATCTTATGCAGATTGAGAAAGTACCAGAAAGACAAGAGTAAAGTGTAAAAGTATGATTTAAAGGATAAATAAAATTCTGCAGAAAATAGAACTTTCGGTGGCTTAGGCGAATGTAGCAGCAATTCATTAGCCACCAAAAGCCTTGTATTCGGCAGCTAACGGTTCTAATGTTTTAGCCTCTTAACCACCGAAAGCAGACATAGGCAGAATATTAAGTTTTGACACGCAGTACCAGTTTTTGGCAAACATGGATGGCTCAGGGCCAATATATAAATCTAAAAGACGCTGAAGAAATAAACATGGAAGGTGTGCTTCAGTTTTGCTAAGCCACCGAAATGCCAGGAATTTTACTATGAAAATGCATCATTTTAAAATGGGGATTATGAGCGACTGGAGAGTCAGTTTGCAAAACGCTCGAAGGTTTTTGTTCCCAACATGTCAGAGAACAATAACCTCTCTCAATTTTCCTACAGGTATTGCATATTAGGAGAATCGAATCCATTTCTGAGCCCTAATTTTCGGATCTCAGAATTTCTCTGTTTTACACATGTTTTTGAAATACAGATCTCGGGAAGATGAAAACAAATTTCCAAAAACTGAGAGATGTTTTTGCTCACAACAAAACAATCTACAAAAACCTCTTTTAGTATATACACAGGTGTCACAGAGTTGAATAACCAAATGCATCTCTGAGCCCCAGTTTTCAGCAGTTTGGCCAAATTTTTAGGGCAAAAGTTGACCTAACAAGGCAGGTTACAGCAGAAAAATGAAGAGTTTACTTCACCAACACCTGAGCAAGAGCAGAGGACCAGTGGAAGTTAGTTCCAGTGCTTACTTTAGTTATCAGGAGGTTCAAACAGTGAACGAATTCTATATCTAGTTAGACTAGTAGTTAAATTAGGGTTTTTTGACCTAATTATGTAAAAAACTATTATTTTGTCTATTTTTATTAAATCAGATCCAATTTTTCAGGATCTGAGTATTTTTGTAAAGGCTATAAAGCCTAAGACTTATTTTATTAAAAGGTTCGACTTCGGGGATTTATAAACCTATACTATTGTCAGCTTCTCATTTTGCTCATTCTTGAATATAAGCTCTTTCGTTATGATTTATTCAGCCTTCATCTCTGACTTTATTGTACTTATGCCTGAATATGTATTTAGGTTACTTTCAAGTTGATTAACAACTAATAGTTGTCATCCTATTGGTGTGTTAATGTGATTTGATTTATAAGTACCATCCTTATCATGATTTAGCCATTTATATGCATATGTTTTGTATGTAAATCTGCCAGCCTGATGAGTTCTCCAGCCCTGCACCTTATTGTCAACTTCTGAACAGTTGTAACTAAAAGCCTTATAATTGAGTGAGCTTCATGCATGTCTTGAGAGTAGAAGGTTACATAAGTCACCTAACTTGATCCATATCAGAAAACCCTAAAAACATTTTAAGTTACCAGGCATCCTCGAGCTACAACCTAGAGGAGTTTTCTGGAGTGATAACAGTATCTTTGGGCTTCTGCGCGGGTGGCTGGGTTTTGAATTTAAGACGATGGAGGATGCAGAGGCTATTCTTCATCGTTCCTGGTTATTTGAGAAATGGTCGTTAGCGCTCAAACCCTAACATCCCTTGTTTGATCCCAGGAAGGACTCTCTGTCATCATTCTTGGTCTGGGTGAAACCTATTTTTCTCCCTCTTGAATTTTGGTCGCGGGAAGGGTTTAAGACTATTGGGGATGCGATTGGTAAATTTGTGGCGGTTGATGTGGATCTATTTAATTCCCAGAGATGGTAGGTGGCTCGTATTTTGGTCGAGGTGGATGTTAGTCAAGGTTTGTTTGAATCTATTGATATGGTCTCTGGTGAGCATATTTTTTCTTAACCTTTGGATTATCTGAACATTCATTTCAGATGTGCTCGATGTCACTTATATGGACATGTTGTGGTTGATTGTAATTTAAAATTTGGAAATGGAAAGAAGTTTTGGGAGGGGATGAAAGTAACTCAGTCTCTTAATTCAATTGGTGGTGCTAATTCTCTTGTTTCTCCACTGAAGAAATCGAAGGTGTTAGACAAGATTATTAGGGATGTCATCCTTCCTTTTGATGTTGTGGAGGAGAAACTCCTTGATTTTTCAAACCTCATGGAGGGCTTTGAGCTCTCTTGCAGCCAAATGTTAAAGATTGTGAATCTTTGGGAGGAAAGTGGTAATTGGAGTCGAAGGTTGGGCATCAAGTGTTATTGAAGACGTCGTGGAAGCTGCATGCAAGGTGGTAGATTGTTGGCAAACAACTGGTGAGTTAGTGGTAGATTCTTTTTTTCCATCTGTGGTGATTTCCTCGGGAGGAGCATGGATGGATGAAGTGCCAGGTTTGGAGACCTCGATGGTTCGTCTTGAGTCACCATCAGAGAAAGGTGATAGTCATTCTGGAAGTGGAAGTAGGGGGGCTTAATTTTTTCATTCTTGTGTCAAAAGTGGTGGTGGTATCGAAGGGCTTGATGTGTCGTGCCCTCTGGTTGTTGCGAAAGCAGGTAGAAAGTCTAAGATGTACCATGCCGAGGAGAAAGCTAAGCATGACATTTCTCAGAGTCGTCAACGATAGTTAACAGGGGTTCTTAAAGCAAACAAGCCCCAAGAGGGTGGTTCATAATGAATATTATTTCTATTAATGTCCATGGCCTTAGAGAGCGCGCCATATTACTCGCTATCAAACGTCTAGCTGAGGTAGAGAATTCTAATATTTTGTTTTTGCAAGAAACTATGTTTATTGGTGTGGAAATGGTTACGATTAGAGAAGTTATTTGCTCAATTTTGTTTTTTCTATGTTGATGCTCGTGGTTGTTCGAAAGGATTGATTTTCAGGTCTTTCCTCCACTCTTCATGTGTTCAAGGTTTTTAATGGGATTTCTGAAGAAATTCTGCGTTTTACTATTTGTTGGTTTATGTCAACATTTCGTGGTTTTCACATACAGCCGGTTTTGCATTGGTTGTAGGTTACTTATGAAATTTTACTGAACAATTAAACACACAGTAAAATACACTAACAGGCTGAAAAACACATTTAACAATCACACCATAAAACTATAGACTCTGAGATTTTTGGCCAAAATCAAGCCTTGGAAAAACCCCCACGGGGAAAACCAGTTAGAGAGAGAGAGAGATTTTATTATCTTCAGCAAAATATCAAAACAGAAATACAGTGAAAATTTAACTTATCTCCACCCAAGATTTCATCTCAAAATCTTGAAAAACATGCCCAGCAAGTACACCCTCGATTTCTATGCAGAAATAAATGTAGTCCGTACACCCTCGAAAACTGTGCAGTCTGTACCAGCAATAAATGCAGGTCGTACACCTCGATTTCTGTGCAGACCGTACCAGCAATAAATGCAGGCTGTACACATCGATTTTTGTGCAGATCGTACCAGCAATAAATGCAGGTCGTACACCTCGATTCATGTGCAGACTGTACCAGCAATAAATGCAGGTCGTACACCTTGTTTTATGTGCCAGCATTAAATGCAACCGTACCCTGTCTCGATTTCTGTGCCAGCAATTAAATGCAGGTCGTACTGTCTCGATTTCTGTGCAGCATTAAATGCAGGCCGTACTGTCTCGATTTTTGTGCAGTCTCTCTTCTTGGGAATCGTGCCAATGCCCTAGCTCGACCTCCTCCTCTCTCAGCTCAGTATCTCCTTCTCAAAAATGAAAAAGTGAAGTGTTTTGCCTCCCTCAACCCTTTTTGTCTCAACCCTAAGTGGGAATCTAATCCAACGGTGGAGAAAGATCCAATCCTATGGCTAAGATTCAATGAGAGTAAAAATCACATTTATTTAAATCACTTAAATAAATTTACTCACCCACTTAAATTTACCAAAAAGCGACTTTATCTTTATAAAGTCTCATTAAGTAGTTTTTAATGTGAGGGTCACATTTTTCCCCTTTTCTAAGTGACTAAGGCAAAAAGTCACTTAGGGAACAAATTCCTAGGTACAAAAAACTAACACTCCCTCTTACCGAGGAAGGTATTCTGCACCACTCCCAACTTATCTCTGAAGAAAACAAACTTCCCCCTCCCCAAAGACTTCGTCAAAATGTCTGCTACCTGCTCATCAATGGATATATACTGTAGCTCAACTGCCCCTCTCTGAACATAGTCACGGATGAAATGGTACCTGATCTCAATGTGCTTCGACCTGTCATGAAACACTGGATTCTCAGAGAGCTGAATGCAACTCTGATTGTCACAATAGATCACCGTAGGCCTAAGCTGCTGATCAAATAAATCTACCAATAACTTGCGAAGCCACAGTGCTTCACAAGTAACCTGACTGGCTGCCATATACTCAGCCTCAGCAGAACTCAGTGCAACGGACTTCTGTTTCCGACTGAACCACAACACTGCTGCCGAGCCCAAACTGAAACAACAACTGGAAGTGCTCTTCTGATCCCTCGCACAACCTGCCCAGTCTGAATCTGTGAACCCAACCAAACTGACTCCACCCGAACCCCTGTAGTCCAGACCATAATCCACCGTACCTGCAAGATATCTTAGTATGTGCTTTGCGGCAGTCCAGTGCACACTCCTAGGCTCAACCATGAACTGACTAAGAGTGTTAACCGCAAAACACAAGTCTGGCCTGGTATTGACCAGATACATCAATGACCCAATGAGCTGACGATATAAAGTGGGATCCACCAACTTACCCTCGGAAGCATGAAGTTGCTTCCAGTTGGTGATCATAGGCGTACACATCGGTCTGCAGTCCTCCATCTGAAATCTCTTCAGAATATCAACTGCATACTTCCCCTGTCCAAGGAAAATATGTCCAGGCTCCTGCCAAACCTCCATCCTTAGATAGTAATGCATCAGTCCAATGTTTGTCATCTCGTACTCCGATGCTAGATCTCTCTTGCAATGTGCAATGAGACGCTCATCACCTGTGATAAATAGATCAT
>LPNX010752746.1:264873-341277 GCA_001517045.1 Pseudotsuga menziesii
GGATTTCCCCTCAGGTCTCGGCACTATCTCCCAAGCATCATTCTTCATGATGGAATGGTACTCTTCCATCATGGCATCTCTCCATACCTGATGCTGGGAAGCCTCCTCAAATGTGGATGGCTCAGAGTCACGAAGACTCGCAACAAGGGCCATATCATACCTGTCTGACTTCACACCATACCTGTCAGGCTCCACCACTATCTTGATTTGCTCCTGGGGCCTACCAAATGCCTCTGCATCCTTCAAGGTCTCCTGAAGCCACTTAGGCTTCCTCTTCCTTGAAGACTGCTCCTCCCAAACTGGTCTTGGGCTCTCCTCATCTGAGGAAGTCCCAGTACCTGAAGGTCCAACACCCTGAGGACTAGTACCTGATGAACCTGTGATCTGAGGACTCAACCCTAAACCTGTCCCTGAAACTGTCCCTGAAGTGCTAGCCACCTGAATCACTGAACCTGTAGAAGCTGTGCCTGTACCCTGTGATCCAGTCACTCCAGAAATCTGTGGACCTGATAGCTGCAACGAAGAAGCCTGTACCAACTGAGGTGTGGGAGCTGGTGTCTCCCCCTCCTCTAACTCCCTAGACTTCCTGAAGGCTCTCTCCTCATCAAACTTCACTTCCCGCCGGACAACAACTTTCCTCAGGCTAGGTAAGTAAATCCGATAGGCCTTCGAAGTCTCGTCATATCCCACAAATATGCCTCTCTCTGTGGTGGGATCAAACTTCGTCCTCTTCTCAGAAGGGACGTGAAAGTGGCCCACCTCAGGCTTTTTGCCTGAATACATCTCCTCATGAGTCTTACTCCCCACTGCCCTGTGAGGACTCCTGTTCTGCAGATAAACTGCAGTGCTACATGCCTCTGCCCATAGAAAGAAAGGTAACCCCTGATCATGAAGCATCGCTCTGGCTGCCCCCACAATCGACCTGTTCTTTCTCTCTGCTACTCCATTCTGCTCAGGAGTGTAAGGAACTGTCAACTGTCTCTGAATGCCCTCCTGTCTGCAGAATGCATCGAACTCCTTGGAGGTATACTCACCCCCATTGTCCGATCTCAACATCCAGATCTTCCTCCTCGTCTGCTTCTCCACAAGGGCTTTGAACCCTTGGAAGACTCTCAACACAAGTGAGGACTTCTTGCTCCTCAAGAAGTAGATCCAGGTCTTCCTGGAGTAGTCATCAATGAAGCTAATGTAGTACTCAAAACCTATCAAAGACAATGATGACATAGGACCGCATATGTCAGAATGGATAAGATCTAGCACCCCTGCAGCTCTCGTGTCACTGCTCAGAAAAGCAGTCTTGGTGTACTTTCCCAAAGCACACCCCCTGCACACATCACTCTGCTCAACGATGAACTCTGGTAATCCTGTAACCATGCTCCTCAACAATCTGAGAGCTGGGTGATGTAGGTGGGCCATCCTCCGATGCCAAAGCTCACATAGCTCACTGCTGCTGCTGTGTGCTAGAGCGCACTGTGGCTGAAACAAGAGCTTGTACAGCTTTCCACATCTTACTCCAATGTCCATGGCACTAGACATGCCTGTAGCCTTGGGATACACCTACACTCTCCCATCTGAAAAGCACACCCCAAGACCCCTGTCCTCAATGGTGGAAACTGACACAAGGTTCTTCTTCAGCCCAGGGACATACAACACATCCCTCAAAGTCATGAGACTCATCGACTCCCTCTGAAATGTAATGGTCCCCCGACCAACAGCTCTAACAACGGTGTTGTCTCCAAGGACAACCTCCACATCTCTACCTGTCTGAGATAGCTCCGAGAACATCTCTCGAGCTCCAGTCATGTGGCTCGAGGCTCCGTTGTCAATATACCAAGTAGTAGAGGTGGATGGACTCCCCTGATGACCTACCAACAATGAATGCTCACTATCCATATCCATGTCTGTGCTGGTGGCTAAAAAGACTCTCTCTCTCTCCATCTGTCCAGCATATAGGGAAAACTCCCTCTGAAATGCATCACCAAACTCATCAACCTCTGCTGAGGCTGCGGTCTGTTGTCCCTGTCCCTTCTTCTTCTTCTTGCTTGGACACTGTGAAGCATAGTGCCCAAATGCCTGACATGCATAACACTTGATTTTACTCAAGTCTTTCTTCTGCCCACTCTGTTGCTGCTGCTTGGCCCCACCCTTCTTGGGACCCTTCTTCTTCTTGCCCTTAGCTGCCAAAGCCACATTCTCGTCATCAACCCCACTGTGAGATGTACTGCCCTATACAAGACCTCTCCTAGTCTCCTCCTGCACAAAGTCATCCCAAAGTCTATCCCAGGTAGGTGGGTTCTCTCTGCCGACTATGGCTTGCACAAATGCACCCCAGGGCTTTGAAGCCCCATTCACTGCTGTGCGTACTAGCTCTGTAGGGGCTACCACCTCCCCAACCGCTGCAAGTTCATCCCGAACTGCAGAAATCCTGGTAAGATATGCTGTGACTCCCTCACCCCCATTCATCTTTATACTTTTGAGTTTCTCTTTGAGAACCATCTTTATGTTCTCATTGGAACTCTCATACAAACTGATCAAGGCTGACCACATCAAGTGTGCCCTAGTTTTGCCTGAAATGTGAGGGATTATGTGGTCTTTTACTGCATCTAGAATGATCCTCCTAGCTTTACAGTCCTTCTTGTTGAAAGCTGATAGAGCTGCTGCATCTGTTGATGCGGGAATGACAACCGGGTTAGCTGCAGTGTTCCTAACTACATCCGGCCATAACTCATTCTCCTCCAGTATCAGTAAAATTTTGGCCTTCCACGGCACAAAATTTCCTGTCCTATCCAGCCTATCCTCCAGTCTAAGACCTGTAGCCATCTCTACACCAACCCAACAAAGTGCTGCTCACTGACAGAAGGTAAAATACTAAAAATTTCTGAGATCTGAAAATTTCTGTGTGTCTACAAACTATCACTATTTTCTGCCCCCAAGCTCTGATACCATGAAGAAATTCTGCGTTTTACTGTTCGCTGGTTTATGTCAACATTTCGTGGTTTTCACATACAGCCGGTTTTGCATTAGCTGTAGGTTACTTACGAAATTTTACTGAACAATTAAACACACAGTAAAATACACTAACAGGCTGAAAAACACATTTAACAATCACACCATAAAACTATAGACTCAGAGATTTTTGGCCAAAATCAAGCCCTGGAAAAACCCCCACGGGGAAAACCAGTTAGAGAGAGAGATTTTATTATCTTCAGCAAAATATCAGAACATAAATACAGTGAAAATTTAACTTATCTCCACCCAAGATTTCATCTCAAAATCTTGAAAAACGTGCCCAGCAAGTACACCCTCGATTTCTGTGCAGAAATAAATGCAGTCCATACACCCTCGAAAACTGTGCAGTCTGTACCAGCAATAAATGCAGGTCGTACACCTCAATTTCTGTGCAGACCGTACCAGCAATAAATGCAGGATGTACACCTTGATTTATGTGCAGACGGTACCAGCAATAAATGCAGGCCGTACACCTCGATTTCTGTGCAGACCGTACCAACAATAAATGCAGGTCATACACCTCGATTTCTGTGCCAGCATTAAATGCAGCCGTACCATGTCTCGATTTCTATGCCAGCAATTAAATGCAGGCCGTACTGTCTCGATTTATGTGCAGCATTAAATGCAGGCCGCACTGTCTCGATTTCTATGCAGTCTCTTCTTGGGAATCGTGCTAATGCCCTAGCTCGACCTCCTTCTCTCTCAGCTCAGTCTCTCCTTCTCAAAAATGAAAAAGTGAAGTGTTTTGCCTCCCTCAACCTTTTTTGTCTAAACCCTAACTGGGAATCTAATCCAACGGTGGAGAAAGATCCAATCCAATGGCTAAGATTCAATGAGAGTAAAAATCACATTTATTTAAATCACTTAAATAAATTTACTCACCCACTTAAATTTATCAAAAAGTGACTTTATCTTTATAAAGTCTCATTAAGTAGCTTTTAATGTGAGGGTCACCTTTTTCCCCTTTTCTAAGTGACTTAGGCAAAAAGTCACTTAGGGAACAAATTCCTAGGTACAAAAACTAACAATTTCGACCTTGGGGGTTGAAGTTTGTAGTCTAGAGTTAGACCAGTTATTTTTTGTTTTAATATCTATGGCCCATATTCTGACAGATTGACATTCTAGAATTTTGTTTTGGGGACGGAATGTTATAAGGAAAACTCTTTAATTATTGGCGGGGATTTGAATTTTACTCTTTTTTGTTGATGAAGTTTGGTGTAGTTTTGCCAGGGTTGATTCAGACGCTAGTTCTCTTCGAGATTTGTTTTCCTTGCATGAGTGGATCGACGTCAAGCCTGCAGAGATCGAGCCAACTTGGTCCAATAAACATGTTGGTGCTCAAGGTATTTATAAACGTTTGTACCGGTTTTTTTTTTCTCTGTTTGAATGTTTCTCTATTCGAGAATAGACATGTATTCAAATCATGGGTTGGGTCATGTCCATTTTCTGATCATTTTCCTATTTTCTTGGAAATGGGTGTGTCCATGGAGAAGCTGAGAGCTCCTTTTAAGTATAATTCCTCTTGGTCTGAGCTTGAATGATTTCGTTATTTGGTGGAAACCTCTTGGGCTCACTTCCACAATGATTTTGGGAGGGCTTCAAGTCAATTCGTTGTCAATCTTCAAAATCACAAAAAAAAAAACTAAATATTGGAATACGACCCGACGAAAGGTTCGTCAAGGTCGTTTGTTGGAAGTTGAACGGGATTTGGAGAAGCTTTATTGCTCTGATCCTCNAAAAAAAAAACTAAATATTGGAATACGACCCGACGAAAGGTTCGTCAAGGTCGTTTGTTGGAAGTTGAACGGGATTTGGAGAAGCTTTATTGCTCTGATCCTCTAGTTTTTTTGGATGATAATCGCAAGGAGGAAATGTCTCTCTTAGAAAATGAAAGAGTGCAGATTTTAAAGGGTATTGAGTTGGAATGGCAGATTAAGAGTAGAGCTCTATGGTTGGAGGCAGGTGCCCATAATACTAAATACTTTCAGAAGAGGGTTGATCATCGTCAGAATGTGAATACTATTTGGGATATTCAAAGCCAATCTAGGATTTGAGTTCGAGGATTTATGGAGTTGGTGTCTGAGGTTGTTTCTTATTTTCAAACTTTATATTCTGAAGTTGCACAACCTAATATGCTTGGTATGCTTCAGGTCATTCGGAATTTTCCCCGTGTGATTTATGTGGAGGAAAGTGTCGATCTGTTCTGGGAGGTCACTTTGGATGATATCTCTGAAGCTTTAAAGTGTTTCTGTAGAGACAAGAGTCTGGGTCTAGATGGGTGGCCACCCAAAAAAAATTCTAGATTTCTTTGAGGTGGTGGGGAACAACCTTTTTGGTGTTGTGACGTTCTGGTTGTGTTCCTGAATCTTTCGATTCTACTTTTATTTCTCTCATTCCCAAGAAGGATAAGCCTTCCACATTTGTTGACTTCAAGCCTTTTTCTCTTTGTAATGGGATGCATAAAATCATGGTTAAAATTGTGGCTCTTTGGCTTAAACCCTTCCTTTCCAACTATATGCCATTGGAGCAGTTCGATTTTTTGAAGGGTCGGCTCATTCATGAGACTATTGGAGCAGCACAAGAAGGTATTCATTATGTTGAAACTCTCAACCTCCAAGTAACAGCCATTAAATTGGACTTATCTAAAGCTTATGACAAAGCTTCCTGACTCTTTTTAAGATTGGTGTTGATGCATATTGGTTTCGGTCTCAATCTCACGAATTGGAACATGGCTTGTGTGAATTCCCTTGTTTTTGTGGTTTTAATTAATGGTTATGGGTCCCCCTTCTTCAAGGCTGCTAGAGGGCCCCCCTTCTTCAAGGCTGCTAGAGGGCTTTGTCAAGGATGTCCACTTTCTCCTTATTTGTTCTCACTGGTGGTGGAAGGTTTGAGCCGCATTCTTTGTGAATGCAATCAAGAACATATCAAGAGCATTTCTTTTGGTGGAAGGGTATCTTTGACACATCTAATGTTTGTGGATGATATTTTCTTGTTTTGTAACCATTCTGAGGTGGTGTAGAAAATGGCGTTCCGTGTTGGATACTTTCTGAATGGCTATTGGAATGGAGATTAGTGTTGATAAATCGGCTTTGTATATTTTGCGTCAATTTAAGGAGACCCCAGCGTTTTGGAATTGCCATTTTCCTTATGCTTGTCTACTATGGAAGATGTTATCCTGTATCTAAGCTCCATGTTGAAACCTAATAAGGATTTGACTTGGCTTGAAGATAGGATCGCTGACAATATCAACTCCTAGTGCAATCAATGTATTTCGAGGGGGGGTAGACCGGTCTTGGTTAAATCCGTCTTGGAGGCTATTCTGCACTTTTTGGCCAAGATTCTGGTTGGAACTTTACAAAATATCAGGAAAATGTGTTTCAATTTTCTTGGCAAAATGATATTGAGGGTAAGTCTCTTTATCTTGTCAGCTGGTTTTCTTTGGCTGCTCCCAAAGGCCTGGGTGGTTGGGAGCTCAAGAATATTTGTATGTTTAACAGGGTTTGGCAGCAAAGTCCTTGTGGAACTTTTTGAAATCGAATAGCTTGTGGCAGCAATTTTTAATTGTGAAATATATTGCTCCAGATTCTGTGATCGATTGGCTCTGTCGTAGGGACAAGAGGAAGAGAGTTTGTTCTAATCAATGGGAGGCCATCTCAAAGGCCTTCTCCATTATTGGTATTCATTTGGATTGGAAGGTGGGGGGTGGTAGGCCCATTACTCTGGGGCAAGATGCTATTTTGGGCATTTCAAATGAAGGGATCCTCCAGGATGGACTTATTGATCATCTTCATGTTAAGGGGTTTGCGACCTTGCAGCGAGTTGCTAAACCAGGGGATAATGTTTGGCAGCAGGATTAGTTGTCTGCAGAGAAGCTGGTGTTGGCTGGTATTTGGAAGGATGAGTGGATTATCTTTGTTGATTCGCTTATTAATGCCCATATTCATATTGGTAGGGATGAGGATGATTTGTAGTGGAGCTATAGTGATGTGGGAATCTATTATGCTAAATTAGGACATGAATCGATGTTACATGTGGTTCCCAACTTTAAATGGTGGCGGAAGGTGCTCTGGAAGATTAAAGGACCTCCGAAAGGCATTTTAGATTTATGGTTTCTGCTCAACAACAGGGTTTTGAGCTGGGACTGTCTTCCATGTTTTAATTTTCATGGGCTTGGTCATCGTTCTTTATGCAAGTCTGCAGAGGAATCTGCTTTTCATATTTTTGTTTAGTGTATTTTTGCTAAAAAGATTTGGCAGATGGTGGGCAGACTCTCAGGTTATTTTGTTTGTTGGAGTGGTGATTCTGTGGAGCGTTGTTTTCAAAACTTCTTTCTGTGTAGACTGGCAGCACCGTTCAGATGTCTCCTTATTTTGGTTTCCTGAGGCTTATGGCTTGCAAGGAATGTTGTATTTTTCAGAGAAAAAACTATTCCTTGTGTTCAAGTGGTGTTTCGTCCTCTGGCTTTATTCGACTTTTATAAGCCGGTCCTTAAGCCTAAACTGCCTAGTCTTTTGGTTCCTCCTGTTATTGCTGCTGGCAGCCCTTGGGCTTTTTTTGGTGGTGCTAGTCAAGATCATAATCGCATTGGTGGTTTTGGGTTTGTTATTTACTTGGACGATCAGCATCACTTCAAAGGTGCTGGGGATTTTGGAGCAAGGACAAACAATTTGGTTGACTTTAAGGCTCTCTTTTTTCTTCTGAAAGTTGCTTTCCGGATGTCCTTGTTCAATCTGGAAGTTTTTGGAGATTCTGAACTGGTGGTTAAGTGGTCTGTTGGACAGGCTGTGGTTTCTCAGGTTGGTTTGGTCTATTTGGTGGAGCAACTACAGGTGGCTTGTGGTCTGTTTTAGTCTCTCTCTATACAACATGTTAAAAGGATTTTTAACATTGAGGCTGACACTTTTGTCAAAGAGAGGGCTGCTCCTTCAGCCAGGGGCTCTCCACCTAAAAGAATTTCTGTAAATTTTGTTTCAAGGCTATCAAGCCCCCTTTTGGTAGATCAACAAGCGCTTGAGTGTGATCTTATTCAACATCCCCTTTTGTTTCTTGGGATAAACTTGCTTTGAAATTGTATCAAGACTGTATGTAAGGGCATGTCTCCTTAATAAATGACATGTTCAGTGTGTTAAATTGGACTTAATTTTGAGAATTCATTCAAAACATAATGCTCTCTTTGATCCACTGATCTGGGTTATAAGATTTCTCCTAATTGGAAAAGTTCAGGATTGCCTTTACTATTTTTCATTTTTCTTTCGTACATTTGACTCCATGGCCCACTGGGCTTCCCACCGATCAAACACATACTTTCATGCTTGATTCACTAAGCTTCAGTGCAGATTTGAAATATGTGTTTGCTGATTGTAAGATTCAGATTTCTGATCTGCAATTTGTCATTGCAGATTTGAAGCATTTCTCACTGATTTAAAAGTTCTTCTAGTAGATCTTCAGAGTTCGTTCAGAGATACAACCATAGGGATAGCCCCTTGAAGCTGGCATGAACCAATGCAGAGTGAGGAGCGTAGTTCAACCATAGGGATACCACCTGAAGTTGGCATGAACCAACCCATAGTGAGAAGGGATCTGATTAAGTAATATCACACTCCTTGAGAGCAATCTGGACACTTTGGATCGCTTGGGTTCCAAAAAATTTCCGGGGAAAAATAGGACCGTAGAAAACTTTTGGCACCAAGTATGGTGTTACCAGATGGACCATCAATAATGAAAATCAACTAATGATCTCAATAACCTAGTTGGCAGGCCCCAGCAAATCAGCGTTGTAGAAAGTGAAGTGGAACAACTGCAACATAAAAGCGTTTAACTGTTATTAAGTTATTGATGCAATGGAACACTAGGAAGAAAAATATTTTTATGTGAATGTGCACGATAGGCAAGCAAGATCAAAATCCAGAAAACTCCCAAGGAAAGGAATAGTGTGAGATTTTGACATCGGGTATTAATCTCCCGAGTCCCAACATCATAAAAACCATGCAGAATTCATTAGATAAATTGTCATCTCAAAATTCAATTTCTGCACCCTCCCATGAAGGGACATGGTTCACGTGGGTCAACCAGGAACCAATTTCATATGCAGAACTAAAAATAGGCATTTCTTTTCACCACTAGACGACACATTTCCATGCCCTGCATTTCAAATCACTAAGGAATATCACATTTCCTGGAAGAACTTGAAGAATAATCAACTGCAGTAACATCTCTGCCCAGTACTTGCACAGGCGGCTGAGTTGATATGCCAGAAATGCAAGTCCAAGCCAATTGTGGGAAAGATGAGAAACATGTTATAAATAGATGAAGCGTCCTCTGTAGTGCATTTTCAATGCAAAGAACACAGACTAGAGCAGGCAAAAGCTGTTGA
The DNA here is from genome assembly GCA_001517045.1 of Pseudotsuga menziesii. NCBI lineage: Eukaryota > Viridiplantae > Streptophyta > Pinopsida > Pinales > Pinaceae > Pseudotsuga > Pseudotsuga menziesii. The sequence goes on from LPNX010752746.1 coordinate 274,256, forward strand.
TATTTAAACAGTGTTCAGAATTTTAAAATATCGTATTTAAAAAGATCATTCAATATATAATATATACATTGATACTTCCATTCGAGGGTCAAGTATTCTAACAGGTACTCAAATATCTATAGTAAACCATGAAATCATAATGCATTGAACGACCTCTGAAATGAAAACACAGAGCAAATGACAATATTTCTACTAGTACTAAAAAATCCCATATTTGACTCATCAAAAAGGTCAACCATCGAAATTGGGAAACCCTGTCACATTTAATTTGGATTCTGGCATTTGTATTTAATTATTGCGACTTGTTCAGAGTTCATGAAGTACTTACTGCTTGTACACAAAAGCACTGAAAATTTAACAGCTCTTCAAGAAAAGTGTAACTAGTATGGTAGAAATGGTATTTTGGTAAAATTCTATTTCAACGGAAACAATACTACCATGCTGATAGATATCTGAATTGTCATAAGCATCCAAGGTGGCCATGGACTGGAAGCAACATGCCTTGGTTGCCCATGTTAGAAACATACAGTTGATGAGCTTGGATTAAAACCAGCAGATTGCCTTTATCTACATACACACGGTAAGGATGGAGAACCATCATGTTATAGCGGCAAAGTAATTATTGAAATGAACTTCCAAATATTTAGCAATTCATACTCAGGCCTATCAGAGAAATCAGGCTTGACAGACACAAAGAACTATATAATTTGAAAATATGTCATTATAAGAAAAATGCCATCAGAGAACATATGAGAAGTATACATGTTATATTCATCTTTAAAGATGGCTACAGGAGCTTCAAGGATTTCAAACGTTCTTCATGTTCCAGGTCTAGTTTAGGAGGTGTATAGTGTCCATGCAGATCTTCAACAATATATTCCTACACACAAAAACAAAAGGCAATTCAAAAGTAAGGAGAGGAATTTGGAGTGTGAAGAAATGCAAGTATTGAACAGGAAATCATGTAAATGTCTGATTTGTAGATCTTTGCCAATATAATGAAGTTGAGTAATAACCTTTGTAAGCTCTCTCTTTGTCAATATGTGATAGTGTCTTTGCCATATTCTCTGAATTGCCATTGTCGCAGCTAGGAGGCCATAGGCAATGCCAAGGATGGCAAAAATAATAACAAAAATGACCAGGAGTGCTCCACATGCTTCCATAGATGCTGGGAAACAGTCTAAAATGCCCCATCCATAACAACAATTCCGACAACCTGCCATGCATGGATCATTGTTGTTGACTGAGGAACAATGCACTATCAGACCTCCAATACCCAGGATTACAAAGAAAACAAAAACACCTGCATGCAGAATTGGGTGGGTTATTCATACTGCGTGCCTACTAAGTTCGGTCTTCACAAAGCCACTGTCAAATGATATGAACTAAACCAGACATTAGTGAATTAAATACAAGTAGAGGAACTATGTATAAACTGAAACCACAGATTGAATTTTTTCTTTTTTGGGGGGGATTGCATTTCCCCAGGAAACCCAGGGTAACCTGGATTCTTCAGGGCTAAAGGCCAAGTCAACATCTCAAGAACAATCAGCTCATGAAGAGCAAACATGTCACAATATGGGATTTGAACCTGAGAGGGGGAGGAAACAACTTTTCCTCTCAACCACTCAAGCTCAACCCAATAGACAAAACTGAAACCAGAGATACAAGGGACAAACCAAAACAATAGTAAAATGGTATCGGATGCTTTGATAACAGTCGGTCCCATCCATCACTGAATGAATTTCTGAATTGCCCATTTGTGTCCATCAAGTATGCAATACCACCCATGACAGCAATCATCTGCAATAACAGACAAAAAAACATTTATAGTTCATGTACAGTAATATGTACCTGAATGCTGTAGCAAAACATGATTTAGTAATGTGACGAGTAAATTCATCCTCTACTTTTGAAAGATGAAGCATTACTGAAAATAAAAGAAGAAACATATACACAAGCAAATAGTGATGCACTAATGCTGACAGTTTCCAGAATCAGAAAGAAGAGCCACATCTTTGAAGTTCTAGAACATGATATGAACGAATACCGCCAGCAGTAGTTCAAATTTCCCTACTTGGAATGGTTCAACAATTAGTCAAGTTCGGAACCAGGAAATGAACCAATAATGTTTGTCATGACTCTTTAGCAATATCATAGTTTGGATGACTGCATTCAAAACCGTAAGGATATGATTGATCAAACTTCATAAGAGAGGCTGATTGCATTAATATGGTCACAGACACCACAGAAGCAAAGATTTAGCTGTATTGGACTTCCATGTACAGAAATTTGCATGGAATTCAAAATTTGGCAAATACTTGATGAAGTACAGATATGGGAATTTAACTAAATGCTTAAATATACTTACAATTTACTAAAGTTAACTAACACTTAAATACATTCAGTGTTCCACCAAGTTCCTGAGATGTGGGAGAAAGGAAACACACATTAGGGACGTGTGCAGACACCCCAAAATTTGGGGTATTTTGGAGGTCAGGGAGTGAAAGGGCGAGGGGCCCCTATCATAGAGGGGGGGCATCTCTAAAATTATAAAAAAATAAAAAATAAAAATATGAATCCCAACATATGAACATATCAATTCCTCATCCCATCACGATTTACATACTAAATTGAAATTCATCATTGTGCAATGTGAACATGATATTCAATTCATGGTGGCTTTCTGCCTTTATGAGAACTTTGCCTTTTTTGCCATTTTTATGAAAACTTTAACAAATAATTTTTTTTAACATACATCCCCAAAAAGTGGTTTGGACCACTTTATCTCCTTAGCAAATAACAATAAAATAATGATGACCCTCTCTTTGTTTTCTAACTATTCCCATAAAGGTGATTAGGTCCACTTGATAACCATCTCACCTTAGACTTTGATGTTAAAGTTAGTGCAGCAGCGAGACCCATTCTCAAGGAAGATGCTACCCTAGTCAGTTAACTAGGGCAGAGTAAGACCCTAGACGGTACCCTAGGGCCCCCAGTAGTCTCTTGGGATTCTTGGTCTGGGACCAAGCAGGTTGATGCCATGGCAAAGTCCCTAACATGTGGTTAGGAACCCTATGTCTCTAGGGTATTCTGGTCTGGGACCACAAGGTTTCTTGAACATTGATGTCCAAGCAAAATCTGCAAGATGAGACAGAGACTTCCTAGCCTTGGACCACGCAGATTCTTGGTCTGGGACCAAGCAGTTCCTGCATGAGCACTCCTGGTCAGTTAACCAGGTGAATCTTGGTCAAGTTGACCAAGATGATGATGTGTGATGTCCTCTCTCCTAATCAGTTATTGCTAGGTTGTTTCTCAAGGGACTGGCCACCCCTTGATGATGTCACTAGCACCTAACCCTTAGGAGCGGTATTAAAGACCAAAGGATCACATCATCCAATTTGGATCTTCCCCTTATACAGTGATGATAAAATATAGGAAACAATGTACCTTGAGAGAGAGAAAAGATTCAAGTCCTTGGTCTTGTTGGTCCTTTGGGGTTTGATTGTCCACCTTTATGGTACACCTTGGACTTGTGGGTTTAAGGGTTGTCTTGCCTTCTTATTATGACCCTTTTTTGGTTGACTTATGGTCCTTTATCTTACTTGGTCCTAGCACTCTTATTATGATGACTTTTACTTTATGGTTTGGACCATCAATGCACTATCCTAAGTCATCTTTTATTTTGAGGTTTTCACTTTTATTTTATAAAACCATTGGACCATTTTATTTTATGGTAAGACCATTGGACAACTTTATTTATGCTTTTATTTGGTACCTTTTTCAAAGTTAACCTAATTGTATAGCCACGACCCTTATAAAAGTGTTATTCATCAATGAGTTTATCTAAGAAGTGGTATCTCATTTTTTCCTGTGTTTGTTTGCTACTAATTGTGACTGCTTTCCATCACTAGTGTGGCTGGTTTCTCTCCCTCGACGTGATTCGGCTTCCCTGCTCAGCGTGACTGGGCTTCCTTGCTCAGCGTCGCTACGTCTTCTTCTTCCCTACTCAGCGTGACCACGTCTTCCTCTGCTACTCCACGTGACTGTGGCCTCTGCACAGCAACTTTCCTACACTAGTGTGACTGTGTTTCTTCCAGCAGCGTAATTATGTGGTCTGAGGTCTATACCCTAGCATGATTGTGTGCCCTTTTCCAGCAACGTGACTGTGGTCTCTCCTCTAGCGTGGCTGTGTGCCTTTTCCAACAGCGTAACTGTGGTCTCTCCTCTAGCGTGGTTGTGTGCTTTTTCCAGCAACGTATTTTTGTGGTCTCTACCCTAGCGTGACTTCACTTCAGCGAGACTATTTCTTAACGTGACTGCGCCTGCTTCAATGTGACTGTTTTCTCTTGCCTTCGGCATGTCTGTGTTCTCCTCTCAGCATGTCTGATTGTCCCATATCAGCGTAACTATGTGTCACTACGCAGTATCACTTTGTGAAAGTATGATTGTGTCTCTCTGCTGATGTGTTTCAAAAGCCTGAGTGAATGTTTGCAGTTTCTCTAACGGATGACTAAGAATATGAGGTCTGTTTCCTTACTACTTTAAACCTCTTAAGCTCTCTCTCAAGGTATGTCATTTGTTCACCCAGATTGACTTGCCCCTCCGATGACAAGATCAAAACCTAAAAGTATCTAAGTATAAGGTTGATTCAAAATAAATGTTACGATTCTTTACTGTTGATATCTCATATACATTATTTTATCATTTACTTACTATACATGGTATTTGATGAATCGTCTCTAGGACCAACTTATGTTAAAGTTGACCAATGAAGTGTTAAAGTTGAAAGAGATGAAAATTATGTTAGATTTTATTGCAATTTATATTGATTGGAGCAGTACTATTCTAAATCTTGTTTTATATTTCTGTTCATGCATTAAAGTATATTATTTATGTAAAATCTTAACCGAACCCTAAATTTTTAACATTTGATACATCAAAGTTTAAATGGCCTTCCTTTGACTCCATTTCACTTTAACTTTCCTTAACAAAGTCACTCAGAGGAATAAATAAAACCCAACAATTTGTAAGGTGTTGCCCCAAGTTTCACTTGGATGGACTTACAAGGGAACCGCCAAAGTTGAACAAGTCAACTGTTCAGAAGTCCAACCAGCCATTATGGCCCTTTTATTTTTACACATTTCCATACCCCCTTGGGGAAATTATAATAAAGTGACATAGCATGATGAACTCTTTGTAAAAGGCTTAGAAGTTAGAACTCTTTAGACTTGGTCACTAGTATAGTACTCTAGAGTGTTTCTTCCTCATTAATTATATGTTGATTTTCAGTGACTTACAATTTTTGAGTTTTTCAGTCAATTACCTCCAAAGCTGAAGTCTTGCCTTGGTGGTTAGGCCTTAAGTTGTTATCTAAGCCTAGGGTCTAATGTATTCATGCTAGTAACTATCCTAGAGTCATATGGAAGTGTGCTAAGTCCCCCTTAGGTTTTTTTTATTTTTTGTTCATAAACAAATTCCTGCAAAACGGGATATTTTAATTCTAATAGTTGAAAATATTAAAAAAGTAGTACTAGTGGCATTATATGCCATGGGGGTGGTAAATTTCTAACTCAAAGCAACCACTTTACCCATGTACCCACTTTGAGAGTGAAATTAGTGATTATTGATCACTAAACATGAATTTCTCTCTCAAGAGCGAATAAAGAGGCAAATAAATGGGAAAAATCAGAATCCCATAAATCAGGGAACATGTCTAGGACATGTTTTAGTCAAGTTTGAGTCATCTTGAGAGGTGCCAAACATGATTGAGCAATAAGAGGGATTCGTTGGAGTTAACTCATGATCAAAGCATAGAAGAGGATCTTCTCCAAGAGGGGAACATGTCTGGGACATGTTTTAATCAAGTTTGAGACATCTTGAGAGGTGTTAGACATAATTGAGCAATAAGAGGGATTTGTTGGAGTTAACTCATGATCAAAGCATAGAAGAGGATCTTCTCCAAGAGGAGGGTGCATCCTTGTCTTGTGAGATGTCAAATAATAAGTGGGTTGGTTACCCTCCTCTTGATAAGTGTCACAAACCTCCCTAAACCCTCTCACATGTGTCTCTCTACCTCTCACATGTGTCAAGACTCAAAGGACATTCTACATGTGTTAAAAGAGGATCTCTCCTGGAAAGTGTGCCCCCCCGCCTCCCTCTTTTCTATTTAAGCATGAGTTTTTCTCTCATTTGGGATGGAAGGTCGAACCTCTACTTGAGCTTTGTTGTAATACTTTGTTATCATTTTGGAATAAAAGGATTTGGAGGTCACAAGAAGTGTAGCTCTTTTATGTGTGAATGCCCATTGTTGCATGCTTATGAGGTAACCTGTGTTGTATTTTTCTTGCATTTGTATGGTTGAACTAGGCCTTTCGAGGGGAAGTATCTCCCAGTATGGTGAGATTTAAAAGCTTGCTTGCTTATAAGTTATAATCATATTATTTATTTGCTTTAGATCTCTTAGAAGTACATGTTTAATTTGTTTAAAGATCATGTTTTCCAAGCTTATGTAGCAAGTGGTACCAAGTATTTAACCATTCTTCTATGCAAGTTTTGTCCAAGCTGCAGGTTTTCTCACTTAAAGAAGGTGTTGAACTAGTTTGCATCATCCTCCTCTCCAAGATCTACAAAAGAACATAGTCCCTCTGTGCTCCACTGTGCAAGACTCCATTTCCCAAGTTCCAACATCACGCTGCTTCTCGCCTTTCACTCTTTTAAATCAAATCTTTCTTTGGTTACCCCTACATGCTTAAGCTAGTTAGTTTCTTTCAAGAAGATCTAAAGCTAATTCGTTGAAGCATGCATTTCTTTAAAGACTACATCTAGGTGCTTAAAGTTTCATTTTAGTAGATCTAGCATCCTAGCGAAGTAATTTCGCTCATTTAGATCAATACTTTTAAAAGTACTTATTTTTAGGATTTTTTATTTTTGCTTTTAATGTTTGATTTGGCAAGTTTAGTGCCACTTTTGTGGATTTTTTTGCCTTTTGACGAACAGGTGGAGGGAAGTGTTGCTGAAAATTTGAAGAATCAAGCCATCCAAGACCCCCTCCTCTCTTTTAGCTTCCTCAAACTGCACTTCTTTTCCACAAACTTGTAAGTTTGTTGGTGCCCATTTATAAAAGACCACAAACATTCCCTCATTGTAAAAATCATAATAAAAATAAGTGGGCTACCCAGCACCTAGTCTTCATCCCCCCTGGGGAGGATCTGTGTTATTTTCGTGGTGTGTTTATTGAAGAAATTTGATAAACAAACACAAAATCTCTTAAAGGACTTTTATCAAACACTTGACTGCAAATTTGATTTATAACTTGTCTGAACTAAAAATTCATAAGATGAATTTATCTTATAGTTTTAAATATAAACACCAATGCCCTCAACTTCAATCTGAAGAAAAATGCGACAACACAGAAATTTAGGGCCAAGCCCAGGGCAAAACCTCACCAAAACAAAACCCAGAGAAAGAATTTTATTTATGAGACATCAAAACTATTTCGAAAACCCTTGTCTGAAAAACTGCTTTGAAAAACGTGCCAAAATACTCAGTCTACCCACACGTGCACACTGTACACAGTCAGATTTCTCAATATTCGTCTCAAGTACGAACTGTCCAAATTTTGCCAACATTAAATGCAGGAAAATTTGTCTCGTAATTCGTGCCTACCAATCTGCCTCGATTTCTACACATGTACTAGCAATAATGATTGTACGGATTCTGCCTGTACGGTCCAATGAATTTCAGATGTCTTGGGACTCGTGCCTTTAGTTTGATGATCAGTTTCTCTCTCATAAATCAAAAATTTCCTTCTTGAAATTTGTTTCTTTCTCTCTCTCTCTCTCTTGTCTTCTTCTTCTGATGTGATGTCTCTCTTTTCCCTAGACATTATTTTATACTCTATCTCACCCAAAACTACCCTAACTAACTGTTGTCGCATTTCACACACCTGGGGGGGGACGTAGCTGAAATCTTCAAGCCACTCAGTGTGTCCTTGGGGGCAAGTCTCGAGTCAAGGTGTCACCTTGTTCTTGACTCCTTCGTTTAGGCTCAACTCCTAACAAAGCCAAGGGGGGTAGACCCTATTAAGTTACTAAGGCAGATTACTTTAATATGATGATGTTAAATGGAATAAGTTGTTTAAGAGTTTTGAATTAACCATAAATGACCAAAGATGACAAGATGAAAAAATGAGCACACGTAAGCACAATGCTGACATTCAATTCACATATATCGAAAGAAAATAGCCAGTATCTTAAAATGGAGTCATAAAATAATCAAAGTACTTACATGTGCTTGGAGTGAATGTTTTGTGATTGCCTCTTGGTACATTTTAAGTTAATGTGAAATATGAGTGGATTAAAATTAGGCGAGGGGGGGACTCCAGATACACCCGAGGGGTACTTGGAGTATGTCCAAAAATAAACCTTCATAGCTACCCGCAAGGAATGTGTGGGCTGAATGGAGTCTCTAAGACTGTGTTCATAATACACCCGAAGGTGTAATAGAGATCGGTGCCTCGAGGTCACTTTCCAGAAGTTCCCATTTCCTTTGGGTATTTTTCCACCGTTTACGAATTGATCGAGGCGTTGGATTTTCATCTGATGGTGGTTAATTGGGGAAGGTGAAACCTAATTAAACTAGTCACTCACGTTGCTTTTGATGCAGCTTGATTGATCGAACGAATCGCAGCCAAGTGCAGAGCATACACACCGGAGTCTTGTTAATTTTAGTGAGTTTTAAGGTATGTGTTTTCTTAGAAAGAAAAACCCTCCAAAAACCTCTTTCGGTCCAAGTGGACCTCAATGGGGGAATCAAGGAGGGGGGTTGATTTTAGAACAATTACTTGCAGAAATTAACGATAAGCAGCAAGAAGATGCAAAACACAAATTTTCTAATTAGTCCTATGACGCATCTCTTTCCCCTTTCAGGTCAATCGAGAAGTCGTGGGGTAAATATTAAAGTTACTTTGATACTGTAATATGGAATATATGATAAAATAATCAAAGCATGTTATTCTGCATCAATGAAACTCATCTAGAGCGCACAAAAATAAGAAAATGCAAAAAACGACAAAAAAGGCGCGAATTCCCCTAGGGGGGGTGGGGAATGGGCTCGAAAGAGCCTATTCGGAGAAAATTTTTATTATCTACTGTGACCATATCTGTAAAATTATATGAATCCTCTTGGTTCTTATACAGGATGAAACCAAGATCTTACAAATTTCCCAAAATTAAAATTACAGTCAAAAGCAACATTACAAAAACCAGACCGGAACCGCTAAAACCGGCCGGTCCGACCAGTTTTGGGGCCTCACCGGCTCAAACCGGTGTCTCAAACCGGAAATGACCGGTTCCGTACGGAATTGGTCGGTTTTGACCGATTCCGGTTCCGGTTCCGATTTTGACCAGTTGAGTGAAGAAGGTCAAATATTTAAATTTTCAAAAATGGAAAATATTCTAATGGCTTTTAGAACAAGCTACTACCAAACTTCCTAGTATTTTCCATGTCCAAAAGAAATTGTGTATTGAGAAACGATCCTCAAAATAAGTCACGACTTTGAGTTGGCATGCATTGTATAACATGATGTTTTTCCTTCTGTAAAATTGTGGTTTAAGTGAAGACAATATGAAAGAACTGGTGTCTAGCATTCGTTGGACGTTTACATTTAAAAAATGGAAAATATTCTAAGGGGTTTTGGAACATGCTAAGACATTACTTCCACTTCCTAGATATTCCTTCTCAAAAGAAAATACAAATCCATAATTATGCTCAAATAATCAAATATTTATTTATTCACATAGAGCCAATTGTTGAATCATAAATTCCATTAGAAAGAGTTCAGAATATGTATAAGATTATAACAATAGTAAATCAGTCCCTTCGCACCATGTTTTGCAAGCCATAGCCTGCTTTATGGGATACACCGCAGGATGGAAATTTTACATAATTAAACAATTCGTAAACAGGGTCAAAATAGAAATCAGGCATCTAGCAATATTGTAGTTCTATATAGAACGAAAGCAACATTATGTAACGATAACTTAGAGTTCACACAATGTCATAAGAATCATATACTGTCTTTAAGTTTCTGATCATGTCTTCATGTTAAGCTCCAAGTAGTGTTCTGTAATATGAAATCAATGACAGTATAATAACTAGGATAAAGATCTTGTTTATATTTTGATGTTCAAGACCATCTATACTAAAACAAAAAATATGCTCAGTATGGCACATAGCAAGAGAAATTTTTTCAAATTTATGAATAATGGTTTGGATTCATGAATATATATATATAATTTTTCCAAAATTTACGTAGTTTTTGTATTTTTGGTGGACCGGTTTTATGATCCGGTTTTTTACTCTATTTTTGACCGGTTCCTGTCCCGGTCCGGGTCTAGTTCTGAGGGTCAACCGGTTCGTCCACTGGTTCGGTTTTTGTAACCTTGGTTAAAAGGGAGACCCCTAGGGGGATTCGGATGACCCAAAAGCCACTTTGGAACAGCAGCTTCTCCTTTTTTTGTTATTCCTACTATAAGACAACGAGCTTATTAGAATGAAATATGCCCAAAAGCACCTTGAAAGTACCTTTGGGTCAGCCTACTTTAAACACACAAAAAAACTATGTTAAAACTAATTAAAACAGTAAAAAAGGAACCAAGGAAAGCAAGCTTTCCTTGGGATCTTGGCTTGCTGTTTGGGCAGCCAATGAGATATGCACTGATTGCTGGATTTTATCTTTTAAAATAGAAACAGAAATCCAAAGCATGCAAACTACGGATTCTCTTTAAATTGCCATGTAAAACGGACGATTTCCCTAAACTAGATCTAGAATGCTTTATGAAACTTTTTAGGAATGAGATCTAGATTATGAGCCTTGAAACAATAGATCTATGTTAATTTTTACTTTAATATAATAGATCTAAATGATATCAAAGCTTGTAAACAAAATAACCAGGTAAAATTTTGATTTTTAGAAGGAGGAAGAGAGAGAAAGAGTGTTGGAATCCTGGGAAAGTTGGGCTTTGGAGTCTACTTTGGTGGAACACCGAGGGATTATGTCCTCAAAAAAAATCCTGAAGATGAGGAAGAATCAAACTAGCTCAGCCCCTTCTACAAGTGAGATCACCTGTAACTTAGAAATCTTTGCACAAACAGATGGTTAAAACATAGATGTTGCCGGAAAAAGACAATTAGAAAGCATGCAATTTAAACTTAAAATACATGCAACTCGAATGGATCTGAAACAAGCGAACAGTAAGAGCATAAATCAAACTAGAATGATCTCTTACCCCAACGGGAGAAGAACTCTCTTTCAAGGCCAACAATTAACCAGCAAAAGCAAAGATTAATAACACAGATTATACCTCATAAGCACTTGATAATCATCATCCACACATGAAAAACATTACACCATAGATCTTGCCTCCAAAGCTTGCTTTATTCCAAAATAGTAAACAATACAACAACAACAGCTCTCAATCCAATTCTAACTAGCTTGGAAGAGGAAAACTAAGCTTTATTTATAATAAAAACAGGAAATCTAGCCCAAGGGGGGCGCAATTCCCAAGGAGAGAGAGACTGCAGTTGGATGTGGAGTCAATATGGGCCTGATCTATGTCTAACCGAGCCTGATTTGAGTCTCACTAAGTGCAACTGTCAATCGGAGAGTTGATTTGACTGACACCTCAACCTGCTAACTGAAGCATCCACCAAAACTCATCCAAATGAGCCCACACGTGTGGAGGAGAGAGAGAGGGCGCAATTCCCAAGATTGCATGCAGTAATGCACTCCATGTTCAGCCCAGATCAGCTCCTTTTGTCAAGGAATGGTCAGATCCTGTCAATCCTAAGCCGACAAGACTGATTTCAGTCAAATCGAAGCAAATCCCAATGATTTAGGATTTTGAATTTTCTCCATTATTTAATTAATTTATTAATTAAATAATCAAAATTTGATCTTTAGGTTTTTCTGACCTGAGTGATGGGAAAATCACTCAAAACTTAGAAAAAATGGGTTTATGGATTTACATGGTGCTCTAAGCTTGAAAATAAGCACCCCCATGACTAAAACTGATTTCTGAGCCCACTTTTATTACAAGACCAATTTTTCCATTTAGACTATTAAAAAAATAGCTTAAGTTTTGTGGAAAAATTAAAATTAAAAAACTTAAAAAATTAAAAAAATTAAAAACCTAGGGGGACTTGGACATGTTCATATGACTCGACAATAATGCCTAGCATGTTTATACATTGACACATAGACTCTAAAAACCTCAATAGGCCTAAATGCCAAGCCGACCACCCCAACTTTAGAGGTATTGAGTGAAAAACTCATAAATTATCAGTCATTTATTCAACAACCAATAATAACCGAGGGGAAAAACACCCTGGGTTGATCGGATTGACATACAAAGTCTAAGAGGCCGAGTCTTTTACAGACACTATCATGCTAGAACATTTTATTACAACTCCCCTATGGGTTCTGTACATGTGATATAGTACAACAAGCACTTCCCAGAAGCACTTCCGAAGGTCTTCTGAAGTCCGAACAAATCATCTTTGTCCAGTTCACCAGGGTCACTTGATAAAAAACCACTAAGTACAACTTAGGTGGTAACACTAACTCAACCAACTTAATCAAAGAGATTAGCTTTATCTGAGGGCTCTCATTTAATGCACATGTTCACTTTATTAAATACATTAAATGCACTTTTTGGGTCCCACAACTTAAAGTCACTTTAAGTTTATAAAGTACAAAAGTCACTTTAATAAAGCACACTTTACATTAAAAAGTTCACTAGGAAAATTACAACTTATGTCCCCCTCATGTGACATCAAAATCAGGACCAACTGAGTTATAAAAACTAACACTCCCTCTTAACGAGGGAGGTCCTTCCGACAATGCTTGTATCTCCACCACCTAGCTCTCTGTCCTCTGAATCAACTCCATCTTGCTTTGGAATGTGACTTGGAGATCCATGTCGAAAAACAACTCTAAACTAAGAATTGTCTTGCCTCTACTCACAACCTTCATACTGGTTGAGTCTCCTGCCAGTACAGCTCTCCTCATCTGAAGGTATCATCTGTGAACCTGTTGCCTCATCTTTAGATTCAGTCTCAGATAACCATCCACCTGACCCTGGAAACATCACTTCTCCTTGCAGAAAATAAAGTATGTCTCTTCTATTCCCAAGTAAAATTGTGGTACCAACTGGGTTCTCTACCTGATATAGAAACATTTGTCCTGTCTTGATAGAGAGTCCAGACCCATCATCCTCCAATGATGACATAGAAAGTCTGTTGACTTTTATACCTGGAACAAATAGTACCCTGTTTACTTCAAGAATTTCTCCCAAATCTAGCTAGAATTTCACAGTTCCAACTCCTCTTATCTCTGCCTGAGGATTTCCAATATCTGTTTCAACAAAGTGTCTTGGAGCAATTTCTTCTATCCAATGAAAAACTCCATACTTTTCGGTCATATGGCTAGTTGACCCGCTGTCAACTACCCATGTGTCATGGTAATCCACTGAACTATCTATACTAGTCTCAGCTGATGCCAAAGAAAATTCCTTTTCAAATTCTAGTACTTCTGTTGATGTTGCTCCCTCTTTGTCTTCATCCTTCTTCTTAGGGCATTGACTAGCATAGTGACCAAACTCGTTGCAGTTATAACAGCAAACCTTACTAAGGTCTTTCTCCCTTTTCTTTCCCCCTTTAACTTTTCCTTTGGTAAGAAGGGCTACATTTTCTTCACTACTCTGAGTGCCATTCTAGAATGTCCCCTCCTGAGTCTCTTCTTGAACAAAGTCATCCCATAACCTTGTCCAATCAGGAAGTTTTTCTCTAGCTAGTAGCATCTACTCCTTGCACAAATGTGTGCCATTTTGCAGTGAACCCATTAAGAGCATATCTAACAAGCTCTTCATCCTCCACTTTCTCACCAACAGCACCCAGTTCATCTCTAACTTGAGAAATTTTTGTGAGATAAGTGGTTACTGTATCAGCATCAGTTATCTTGGCGTTCCTCAATTTTTCTCTGAGAACCATCTTTCTATTCTGATTCTTACTTTGATAAAGAGTACATAAAGCTTTCCAAATTTTGAAAAGCATGTGACTTACCTGTGATGTGAGGTATCACATGATCTTTTATAGAGTCCAAAAAGATTCTTTGTGCCTTGATGTCTTTCTTATCAAAAGTAGTCTTCAAAGCAGCATCTATGGGAATTGTGATGGTGTCAGAAGCACCAACAATATCCCATAGCTCCAACTCTCTAAACAATACGGTTATGCGCTCTTTCCAAGGGCTGAAATTATCAGACCGATAATCTGTCTTCATATCGCAATCCTACTGAGGTCATGACTTCAACTAATGAACTTTAGCTGACCCTGACTTGAATCTCTTTTGTTCTATATCACACAACTTAACACACCTTCTTCAACAATCATGCTCTAATACCAAAAAGAAATTTGACAAACAATCACACAATCTCATAAAGGTCTTTTATCAAACAGTTGACTGCAAATCTGATTTATAACTTGTTTGAACTAAAAATTCATAAGATGAATTTATCTAATAGTTTTAAGTATAAACACCAATGCACTCAACTTCAGTCTGAAGAAAAATGTGACAACACAGAAATTTAAGGCCAAGCCCAGGGCAAAACCTCACCAGAGAAAAACCTAGATAAAGAATTTTATTTATGAGAGAAATTAGAAATTCAACAACTCAGAATTTCTACAGCAACATCAAAACTATTTCAGAAACCCTTATCTAAAAAATTGCATTGAAAAACGTGCCAAAATACTCATAGTCTACCCACACATGCAAACTGTACACAGCTAGATTTCTCGAAATTCATGGCAAGTACGGACTGTACGGATTCTGCCAGCATTAAATGTAGAAAATTGTCTCGTAATTCATGCCTGCCAATCTGCCTCGATTTCTGTGCATGTACCAACAATAATGACTATACGGATTCTGCCTGTACGATCCAATGAAGTTCAGATGTCTTGGGAATCATGCCTTCAGTTTGATGATCAATTTCTCTCTCATAAATCAGAAATTTCCTTCTTGGAATTTAATTCTTTCTCTCTCTCGTCTTCTTCTTCTGATGTGATGTCTCTCTTTTCCCTAGACATTCTTTTATACTTTATTTCACCCAAAACTACCCTAACTAACTCAACCAACTTAATCAAAGGATGAGATTAGCTTTATCTGAGGGCTCTCATTTAATGCACATATTCACTTTATTAAATACAATAAATGCACTTTTTAGGTCCCACAACTTAAAGTCACTTTAAGTTTATAAAGTACAAAAGTCACTTTAATAATATAAAAGCACACTTTACATTAAAAAGTCCACTAGGAAAAATACAACTTATGTCCCCCCCATGTGACATCAAAATCATGAGGAAGGACCAACTGAGTTATAAAAACTAACATTTGTTTTACTCTTCTGCTTTCAATTTTGATTTACTAACTTTTGTGTAATTTTTTTTCTTAGAAAAAATGAGTTTAGTTGCATTTTCTTTTTATTTTCTCTTTTTTTGGCTAAAGTAATTGAACCTTGGCTATTTATCCCAGTATGCTCTTATGACTATCGCAAGCTTGCCTAATTTGAGGTTAACAGTCAGAAAGGGATACTTTGTGGCTAGCATAATAAGAAAATTCATTCGAAGTTTATCTTTAAAAGTGAGAAGTTGTATTGAAATTACCATAGAGTCAAAGGAATGCCTTTATTAGCATATTACGTCTCTCCTGGTTGGACACCTGGTACTATTGCTCTACACTCATTTTAAAAGGATAAATTCTCTATGGGCCAAACCAAGAATCAAACTCACTTTAAACAACTCGCCATTAATAATTTTAAAACAAACCAAAAACACAATCAAAACATTTCCTTTCAGCAGTTTGTCTTTTATCTTTTGGCACTCATCCTTTGTTGATTCGGTTATCTTTTGCATGTATTTGGATATGCTGCTAGTTTAGATAATTTTATGTTGCTCTTGTGTTAATAATCTCATAGATTTGATTTTCTGTAATTAGCTTAATTAGCCTAGTTATTTTTTAGGGAGCACACTCCTTGGCTATTGCACCCCCTCAAAGCATCCAACAAGCCAACCACTAGGTGAATAAAATTATAAATCTGGCCCACAATGTGATAAAAAGTACAGATCAACAAACTCCATAAGTATGATGTAGCAGCTTTAAGAAAAAGTGAAGACCACATATAGCCTTCCCAATAAAAGCGTCCACACGCCAATCGTCTCAATCTTCAAATGGATTGACTCATCGTAAATGTGGACCAAATCTAGGGATGCCCTCAACACGTGTTGATTTTCATTAACGCAGCTGACAATTATTTTCTCCAAGCGGCGCCAATGTTAACATTTAGATCAAGTAACAAATGAATATTGTAGCTCAACCAATCAAAAAGAGAGAGCATAGACCCATCTTGTACGATCGTGACTGCAATCCCGATTGAACCAAATCCAATGCAGATTACTGAAATTCTATAGAAAGTGGTGAAAGACACTGCCATAAGTGCATATGGAAGCTAACTTTTATGCTCCGACAAAGTTCAATTCGAAGTGAATTAGAAGTGAGTTAGGGTTTAGTTTGTTGTTTTTTAAATTAATTTTAGGTTTTTTTGTGATGTTTAGAAAAAAAATTAAAAATACAAGGGGGTGGGGGGGACCATGTGAGCAGCCCCCATTTTCGGGAAGGGGCAAGTAGAAGCCCCACTATCCAAGAAACTCCATGTGTTGTGTTTCGTCACGTTTCTCATGGAGCCTCCCAAACCCCAGGACATGTGAAACACAAGGAGCGAGCCCTTAACCTTGGGGTACGCATCCCCATGAAACACTGAATACATATAAAAATTACTGAAGTTAAAATATATTTATAGTACAGTCGCAGTTATTTGCTCACACTATACTCAACTCTTCAACTCTTCAATAATTATTATTATAAAAGTGGAATGTTCAACTCATATGCTTTTTGTTAGCACTAATTTCTGCACTATAATGATTAATTAAACTTTTGAGATCTGTAATAAAAATTAGTGTAACTTATAAGAAAATTCACCCAATTTGCCACAAATGAACCTCATCTTCATTTGGGTTGGTGCATGCCAACCTCAAGTGGTGTCCCTAACCTTTACATTGTTGTCCAACTTGTAAATTTGCAAATAAAACTCCTATAATAGCAGGTCAAAAGCAATGCTGCACGACTCGTACTCGGCAAAGACTCGACTGGCATGTGACTCGTCGACTTGGGAAAGACTTGGGATAGACTCGGCAAATACGAAAAAAAATTAAAATATGGGAAATTTAGACACATTAAAAATATTTTACGGTGAATTTCGACAATATTTTTTTAGCTTGAGCTCCGTACAATGTGAGCGTCCTCGTGAACAACGGCGTCAGGACAGGTTTGCATGCGCATGCTAAGGTGCGCCCTGGTTCACTGGCTCCAAAAGGGGGCCCCGAGGTCCTTCCTCCTCCACCGTCAGACGTTTTGGCTTTCTGAAAGCTGGTGGTAGCCAGTAGTAAAAGACATGCTTCTGATTCGCAGCAGAAATTCGTCAAGAAACTAGACAGTATTTCTACGGTAGCTCTCCCTGTAGAGGAATCATGTCGGTCTGCAATGAATCTAGCAAAAAGGGGGCTTATTGGGCAGTTCACAGGCTTATGGCCCTCTCCCAAAGCCGTGGAAGCATGGGTCCAAAGGAACTGGCGTCCTCTAGTTTCAGAAGGCATCAAAAGTCATCTTGTTGGCAAGGGTTTCTTTGTTTTCGTCTTCGACAATGTTGAAGATAGAAGTCTTATCTTCGAGAATGGTCAGTATTTTTTGGGCCCCCAGGGTCTGTATTTAAATAAATGGACACCTGATTTTGACTCGACGCAAGATGTGTCGTCCGCTGTACCAGTTTGGGTGCGCCTTCCCCATCTACCCTTGCATTGCTGGAACCTGAAGTCATTAGAATCCATTGGCAACGCCCTAGGGAAATATATCGATTGAGATGAGAGAAACAATCAATACTCATGTGCAGGAATATGTGTTGAAGTCAATCTGGAAGTTGGGTTATCTGAGGCTATAAAACTCACGATCGCAAACTGGTCTCACATCCAAGAATTGGATTACGAACAGCTCCCGTTTAAATGCAGACATTGCCACGACTATGGGCATTTTGCAAGGCATTGCAAAAAGAAAGTTGAGGAACACAGGGAGAAATCAAAAGGAGAACAATGGACATAGGTACAAAAAGCAGCTCTATCAAAACAAAAGAGTAGTTCCAAAGAAAAATCGACAACAATGGGGACTAACACTCCCCCATCAGGACCGATCCAAGGGGAAGGGAGCTCAGCCCCTCCTTTGGCAAATGCTTATAAGAACCTGTTTGAATTTCTTAGCACGCCTCCAGAAATATCCGAGCATACAAACGAGGAGATCGAGCTTCAGAACCTTCCCCTGGTAGGAGAGAAAGACACCATAGAGGCAGGCCATCCTAGTTCTCCTTTAGGAAACTCCTCTCCTCCTTCCTACGCAAAAATGACAAGAAAGAAGCCACCAGAAAACTTTGGCTCCCCAGAGGATGAGACTTTTGAGAGGCCTTCAAAAAGAATAGAGAGGAAATCCAAAACAAAACTAGAGAAGAGGAAGCGGAGAAGCAAAAAATGCAAGGGAGTCAAGCCACTATTGAGATGTCCATCAGGAGAAATACCAGAAACAGGCCCCTCAACGACGGTTCTAACTCCATCCCCAGTAAATAATCACTTCGTTTCTTGGTATTGCAGAGGCTTGGGAATCCATTGAAAGCCGAAGCAATCAAAGATCTATTGAAAGTTGAATCCCTCAAGATCCTCATGCTCCAAGAAACAAAAAATGAAGGGGACATCCTTCTTGAAATCAGCAAAAAGAAATGGAAGAAGAATGCAAGGAGGGCCATCAGCGCAAGGGGCTCCTCTGGCGGACTTGCAACTCTATGGTCGGAGGACAAGTTCCATTTAGAAAGCTCCTTTGAGACACAACATTGGATCCTCACCGAGCTCCGACATTACTCAAGTAAACTTTCTTTCTCACTCTTCAATCTCTATGTTCATGTCCTCTTCTCAGAGAAGGAATGTTGGAAAACTCTATCAAATTTCCTAGAAATATACTCCCCCGAGAACATCATTTTAGCTAGAGACTTTAACATAATTTTTTATCCGAAAGAAAAGAGAGGAGGCAACTATGGCAAGAACCAAATGCTCTCCTTTGTGGAGGAGCTAGCCCACCAATGGGATCTTCTTGCCTTCAAACCAGCGAAAGGCCTCTACACGTGGACAAATAACAGAGTCGGGACTGATCATATCTCAGCACGCCTGGACAGGTTCTTGGTTCAAGGCTCGCTCCTGCTGGAAAAGACGATAATTTCCTCCAAAATCCTTCCAAAGTTGACCTCTGATCATAAGCCCATTCTTTTACTCTTGGAAGAAGAAGAAAACTTGGGTCTACTACCATTTCGATACAACCCTCTTTGGACAGAGAGAGACGAGTTTATGAAAGTTGTGCAAACGACCTGGTCCACTCATATTACAGGATCACCTAGCTACGTGTGGGAGCAGAAACTCAAGTTAACAAAACTTGCTTTGAAGAGTTGGATTAAAAAGCACAATAATACTCCCTCTAGTCACCGAAAAGACACTGCCCAGCGATTAGCAGATTTGCAATCGAAAATAGAAAACAAAGAGATCACCACTTCAGAAATAGAAAAGGAACAAATCGCCCAAATAAACTCCTTTCAATCCTTTCGACTTGAAGAAGAGCATTGAGGCTCAAGTCTCGCAGCCTGTGGCTCAAAGCTGGAGATCGAAACACTTCATATTTCCATCAGCAATACAGAGCACGGCTATCACAAAACCATATCTCCGAATTAGTCTCTCCAGATGGTAAGGTCTGCAAAGGTTTAGACCAGCTCAAAGATGCAGCAGAAGCTCATTATCAGAACCTTTACAAAGAAAATGGCGAGGGTAGTGAGGAGGTCACCTCTGATTTCCTCTTACATATACCCTACCTTGTAAGCTGGGAAGATAACTTAGCTCTTATGAAGACTTTATCAGAAGAAGAAATTTGCAATGTTATCTGGGGCATGGAGCCTGACAAAGCTCCAGGGCCAGACGGTTTCTCAATCCATTTTTACAGAGCATGTTGGGAAAGAATCAAAGGGGATCTCCTTAGAATGATTAAAGCCTTCCAACAAAAAGCCAAAGTGGGAGGCAGCACAAATTCCACGTTCTTAGATTTAATCCCCAAAGAAGCGAATCCGAGCTCCTTCGACAGATTCAGGCCCATACCTCTGTGCAATGCTTCGTACAAAATTTTTGCCAAGCTAATGGCTAACAGAATTAAGAGACTGCTAGGGAAACTCATTTCTCCAAGCCAAAGTAGATTTGTCAAAGGGTGGATAATGCTATGCAGGTGCAAGAAGCCATGCATTCCAGTCATCAACAGAAGGAGCAAGGGATGCTCATAAAGCTAGACATGGCAAATGCATTCAATTGGGTAAAGCTCTCCTTTCTTTATAGAGTCCTTCATGCCTTTGGATTTAGCTCTGATTTTGTCAATTTGATTAAAACTTGTACTGGAAAGCCCTAGATAGCTCTACTTGTAAACAATAGGCCGGCTAATTACTTTCAAGCCTCGACAGGAATAACGCAAGGCTGCCCTCTCTCTCCCTTCCTGTTCATCCTGATTGTTGATTTCTTGAGCAGAAAACTGACAACAAAAAATATAGCAGGGTCAATCCCGGGTATATGAATAATGCAAGGTCTGGAACCAATCTACCACGCCTTATTTGTTGATGACTCCCTTCTGCTGGGAGGAGCCTCTATAACGATTTCGAAAGTGTTCTATGGAATTCTCCAAAATTTCTACAAAATCTCTGGAGCTCTCATCAATAAAAGGAAAAGCGTTGCGTATGGTTGGAATGTAGGCCAACAAACTAATCAAAAAAGAGCTCAATTCTTGGGATTCTAGGGATATGCCTCATGGGAAAAAATCAATTATCTCGGGCTACCCTTAACTCTGGGTACTAACAAAGCTTCCCTTGGGTTGAAGTAATAAGCAAAATCAAGACAAAAATTGCAAGCTGGGGAGGTCAGTGGCTCAATAACGCTGGAAAACTCATTCTTATAAAATCAGTACTCTCATCTTTACCAATCTTCCAAGCATCCTTCCTCCTGGCACCAAAGACGATAACTGAGCAGGTTTCAAAATTAATAAGAGATTTTCTATGGCGTGCAGGAAAAAATAACCAAAAGAAATATAATTTAGTAAATTGGCAAACAATGAAACGCCCAATTGTTGAAGGAGGTTTACAAGTCAAAGATCCAGGCAACGCCATCATTGCTCTGGGTGGCAAAATTCTGTGGAAATTATACACAAACAACAACCATCCTGTTAGTCAGATATTGAAGAAGAAATATCTCAAAGGTGCTCCGTTGAGAAATATCCAGACCGTCAACACCAAAAACGAAATGATGACTTGGAATTTATGCAGGCATGGACTAGAGTTCTTCCAAAAGGAACTGTATCGCATTACCAGGAACGAAAATAACACTCTGCTATGGCAAGACAATATCATGGGTCGTCCACCCCTCGCAAACTCTGAAGAGACAAAGGACGTGCGTGCTTGGCTCATCCATCACGAAATCCACAAGCTCGCCAACATATCGGTTTGGGACTCTACAAGGAATTGGTTGTCGTGGGCCTTCCCTAGAGTTCCAGAACATCTAAACCCGCAAAAGAATCTCATAAACGAGTTGACGGCCTCAGCACCAGTCTCTCAATGTGCAAAGGGTAAATGGGGTTGGGGTAAGACCAGGATTTACAGAGCTTCGCAGGGATTCTCTTCCCTGTAAACTCATCATGCATTGATTCAGCCAACGTCTTTCTGGAAAAAGGTTTGGGATCCTCTTGGAATACCCAAAGTAAACTTTTTCTTTTGAGTTTCAATGCACAAGAAAGCTCTTACGGGAGAAAACTTGCTAAAAAAAGGTATAAACAGACCTCATAGATGTGCAATGTGTTGCAATGAACTCGAAACAACGGAACATCTGTTTGTAGACTGTCCATACGCACAAGAAGTCTGGAGAATTATCTTGCATGGCCTCTGTTGCCCACCTATTTCGACTAGGTGGCAACCTCATGTACATTGAAGATGTACATTCTGTGCAGTTTGTACCATGGAAAAATTCTGGGGATTTTTCATTCAGCAGGGCAATTATGCCCCTTGTACACGAAATGTCCGCTCCCCTGCGTGGTATAATTAATGTAACTTTATATGTCATCAAGGGTCATTCCTCTAAGGATGTCACCATGGACTTTATTATCAGGGAAGTCCTCTTCACCGAGTGTTTTTTTTCCCCTTCCAGTTAATTTTGTTAATTAACAATTTTAATTGGTTGGGTTTTTCACTCACAAATCCTCCAAAGTGGTGAATTGGCGTTCTGACAATCAAGCCCGTGAGGTGGCTAAGGTTTCAAGTTGTTGTCCATGACCATGCTAGCCATATCTTGTAGTCTTGCGGAATTTCGTTGGGATTTTAATTTCTATTTTGATTTTTTCTTAATTAATTAACTTTACCATTTGGTGGTTAATTAATTAAGTTTCGATGTAATAATGTAATTTCTTGAACCTTGGCATTTTGTAATAGGGGCTATGAATGCAAATGAAAAAGCTATGACACACCCTAAGCCATTGGTTCAAGTCTCATGTCATTCTGACAAGGAGTTGAGAAGTTAGAATAATTTTGGTTAAGACAAGGTATTTTTTCCTACACAAGGTATTTTTTCCTAGGAAATTAATTTAATTTCCAAGGGTGAAAAATTAAATTATTTGATTTTGAAGGAAAAAATCAAATAAGGCCATGGTAATTAAGTTTGGGAGGTGACCAATCATAGTTAATTTTTATTGAAATAAACCCCCCCATGGTCAAAATAAATTTTTGAAAATTTCCCAAGTGGGGTGCCCCTCTTGTCTTAATAAAAAATAAAATAAAATAAAAATATTTTAAATAAAAGAATAAAAATATAAAATAAAAAATTGAATAAAAGATTAATAAATAAAAATAATAAAAATCAAAATTTGAGTTAAAGGAAGCCCCAGATAAAAATAAAATAAAAAAAGATTTAAAATAAAAGATAAAAAATAAAAGAATAAAAAAAGATAAAAGATAAAAACAAAAAAATAAAAGATAAAATAAAAATAAAAAATATAAGATTAAAACTTGAAAATAAAAGATTAAAAGATTAAAAAATAAAAAGATAAAAATAAAAAATAAAAGATAAAATAAAGATTAAAAATTAAAAATTAAAAATTAAATAAAAGATTAAAGATTAAATAAAATATCAAAATATAAAAGATAAAATTAAAAATAATAAAATTAAAATTTGAGTCAAAGGAGGCCCCACTTGAGTCATGGAAACCCTAGATCTAAGGGTTAAGCTTCATTGTGACATGGATCTATCTTTTTGACCATTGATTTGAAAAGACACCCTTCTTATGATTGGTGGATGGCTTGCAAAGTCAACAAACCTAGATCCAAGGGTGGAGGAGAGCTAGAGTTTAGATCTATGTTTTGGACCCTTGATTTGGGAGTGGGTTTGAGATCTTTTCAACTATAAAAGAGAGGCCCCTCCTCTCATTTTATGATGATTCTAGGGAGCATGGTTATGCTGCCAAAATACTCTCTTCTCCCTCTCTTCTCTATTCTTCTCTCTCAAGTTTTATTGGCTATTGTAATGTTGTTGCCCTATTGGAGTTTTTAATACATCAATCTTTGGAGGATACATTTGTTGGTGCACCCATTTTGTAGCTTGAAGAGTGAGGTAACTGTTTATGGTTGGTTATTGTTGCATTATTTATCATAGAAGCTCTCCACAAAGGTTTTTGTGGAGAGACTTGTAGGTAGAAGTTTTTCTATTTGCACTTGTGATTAACATTGTGAAATTTTGCAAAGGTTTTTGCATGATTTATGGTGTTCTCATCTCTATGTGTGAGTTTTGCAGCTTTAGCTAAACTTTTTGCAGAGATCCAAGCTTGGAAAAGTTCTCCCTCCAAGGCCCTAATCTCTAATCTTGTTTTCTGTTTTAGGAACTACTATTTTTGTTATTGGTTAGTAGCAAAATCTAGTTTATTTTAATAGATCCATGTTATATTTTTATTATATATTTCAGATCTGATTTCTTACTATGTTTTAGGTGGCTAGAAATGCAATTTTCAGCCCTCTAATATTCAATTTTCTGATATTTTAAAGCCCAGATTTTTACTGTAAAATTTATGTATTTTTATACTAACATTTTCTAACTTCCTTTTGAGTTTCTTGTCATTTTCCAGCAAGTTTTTAGCAGGTTTTAGGTGGCTGGAAATGCAATTTTCAGCCCTCTATTATTCAATTTTCTGATATTTTAAAACCCAGATTTTTATTGTAAAATTTTTATATTTTTATACTAACATTTTCTAACCTACTTTTGAGTTTCCTGTCATTTTCCAGCAAGCTTTGCTTGCTGGTTTTTACAGGTTTTACAGTTTACAAGGGGAGGTTATGCCCAAATCACATCTAAAACACCTCAACTTGCAACCGGTTTCAAAAGGGTTCAATCTCTTATCTTCTTACTCTATTTTCTAGCTATTTGTAAGCCTCGGGAGAGTCTCCTCGTGGGTATTCTCTAAAAGCTTTCAAAGTAATTGGTAATCGTATTGTAATTAAGTAGGAAGTAGATAAGTAGTTGTGCTTTCATTTTCAAGTAGATCTAATATTTTTCTAACATTTTTTTACCCACCTTCTCTTTTAGGGAGATTGATGTGTGGTTAGTATATTTTGTTTAGATTAGTTTACTTTCAAGCATTTCTTTTTCAAACAAAGCATTTAGTTAGATCTTTACTTTCTGTCACCTAGTTTACTGATTTGAGGGAATATACAACCTAACATCCGTTCGTGTATCCTCTGCCCTCCGTTATCTCCCTTTAGGGAGCTCGGATCAAGGGTATGAAAAACGGAGGGGTTTGGGGGCTTTAGGAAACCTTAATTAGCTCACTTTACTTTCCTGCAAAGCAATTTCATTTGTCCAGAGATCAAGTACCAGCACCTCCCATAAGGGATAACGCTCAGGTTGACTCTATTAACTTGTTAATTCTGTAATTTATTTTGCTTACTGTAAAAACAAATCTACAATTTACTTAAAATATACAACCTAAACTGTTCGTGTATCCTCTACCCCCTTGTTATCTCCCTTTAGGGAACTCAGGTAAGGGTATGAAAAGCGAAGAGGCTTAGGGGCTCTAGTTTGATAGGCATCCGTCTTGCTATTTTTTCGGTTGATTAAAAACAGTGACCTCGGAAGCTAGTTGGAGTAGAAGACCGTGGGGGGTCTCTAGGCGTTCTACGTCCTCCTTGTTGAGCACCGAGGCATTGGGGTTTGACCTGGGAGCTACATGTGGACTTGTTTCCACTGTTTTGAGCGCACCAGCATTCCCTTTTTGACTTGAGAAATACTAGATTGGGGTAGTCACACCACCGGATCTAAAACTTAATCAAAGACTTCAACTTTAAATAAAATTTATTAAAACGAACCAAGAGACATTTCAAAACGTCTTACCCACATTTCAGTTTCTATATTTGCTTCAAAGTCCTTGCTTTTCAAGGATTTCATTTTATAAGTACATCTTGCAAGCATCTCAATTTCATTTCAGTACCTTGCACTTTCAAGTATAATATCTTTAAAGTACTGTGGCACGCTTGAGTAAAACATTGTTTAATCTTGTAACTTGAAAGCAATCTGTTGTTTGATCTTTGACATAATAACTTGTTCATCCGGTGTATATCTTGTTTCTTTTCAGGTATCATTGTATATTTGTTTAACCATTCTTTAGCATTTGTTCATATTGTTAATATTGTAGATCTTGCTTAGCTTAGACCACTGTGGATAATCATTCTTAATTCTTTTGTAAGTTTGTAACTTGTAATCTTTTGACTCCATTTAATCTAGGCACTGCTGATCTTGTAATTTTGTAACCTTAATAAAATAAAATCCCTTTAACTAAATTGTTAATAAACCTTCATGTAGGGACTACCCCCCTTGGCTCTGTTGGGATTTGGCCTAAACGGAGGAGTTGGTAGACTGTGGTGACAGTGGTCCCCAGCTCTAACTTGCCCCCAAGGACACACAAAGCGGGTTGGAGACTTCCCCGTGTCATAAAGTGTGTATTAGGCGGCAACAGCCTCAACATATTAGCTCCAACACAGATTGTTGTTGTAGCCTCATCCACCCCATGGAAGGCGAGATATCCACTCCTGATACCAATCAAGTCTATGTGGAACCGAATTTGGTAGGCTATCCCCAAATACGTCTGCTGGAAACTATAGTTGGCCAGAAATGAGCAAATCTTCAACAGCTCTTTGAGCTCCCCTTTGATGGTGGCTACCAAGGCTAAAGCTCTTCTTCTCAAAACCCTGGCCCAATATTCTTTCAAGAGTGAAAACACTATCCTTCCTAAAGAAAAGAAATGGATGGGAACTTATATATTCAGACATAGAAATAAGAACACTGGTCACCCCATCAAAACTCCAGGATGGAGATTACAAGATACGGATGCAAACTTTCAGGATTGGTGGAAGAAGCAAGGCAGAGCTACGATCTTTTTTTATGGCACCTCCAAAGGGAATCCAGGGATCGCTGGAGTAGGTGGAGTGATATACTCCCAGGACGGTTCAAGAAGAAATAGCTCCAGCTAGGGGGTAGGACAAAAAACAAACAATCAAGCAAAAATATTTGGGTTGCTAAAAGCTTGTCAGATAGCACGTGAAAATGGAATTAGAGAAATACAGGTATGCAGAGACTCTGAAACACTGATAAAAATTTTAAACAAGGAGGATCATTTCAGCAATCCAACTCTCAACAAAACTTTGCAAAGGTTGCGGTACTTGTTGCTTGATTTCACCAACACTCTATGTTTCCACATTCTACGTGGATCGAACAAAGAAGCGGACTACAAAGCAAACTTGGGATGCCTCTTGTCTCAAGGAGAATACAGCAAAAATGATGAAGCTCCTGCATGGATCCCTATACCTTGAACTCCAGCGATGTAAAGGAAATTATATTTTGCATAAGTTGGCCCCTTGAATACTTCTAACTACGATTGCTTTGGCTCCGACCCAACCGATTTCTAAATAAATACAATAACCGTTATAGTTAAAAATAAAATGTTTTACAAAAGAATTTTGAGTTTGGAATATATATTATGGTACAGACTTTCCAAATCCTTCCACATCTCTAATGCGGTCTTCTTCCCAGAAAGATGAGGGACTATATAGTCCTTCACCCCATCCAAGATGATCAACATGGCTCTCGAATGAATCTTCTTCCAAGCTGCTAAATCTGGCGAATCTGTGGGTGCAACCTTGTGGAGTCAATGTGCTCCTCTGCATCACTGACACTTAGGATCCCTTGTGTTCTTTTCTTTCCATGTGGAGTCAATGTGTTCCTCTGCATCACTGACGTTTAGGATCCCTTGTGTTCTTTTCTAAATCCAACCTGTCCCCTAGCCTTGAGTTGTCTCTGCTCAAGCTCCCGATAAAGCTACCTATGGAGGACTGTAGCATATACTTTTGAGAATGTGTGGCAAACCATGATGGTTATGTAGTTATTGGGATCATTACTAGGGATCTATTTATGGATTAGGTGAATAATATGATGCGACCAAGGCACTAGAAAATCTGTCCAGTCCACATGAGTAAATATATCGACCAGGTGGCAATCCAATGCATGGTGGTCATGTTTGAAGAATTCAACCTATAACCCCTCTTCATCAGCTGCTTTACTTGACCTCATGGCCCAAACAGCCTCCGAGATATCATTGGGAGTGAACAATTAACGAGAGGGGGTGACCTAGATAAGGGGTTTCCTCGAGATATCATAAAGGGAAGAGGTGTGGGAAAACATGGATTTTGGACAAGTCAAACAGGAGATGGGAATAATTTGAAACAAACTTGCTACTACTATTCCAATTAATCTTTCAAATAAACATTGAAGTCACATAGGTTACTTA
Source organism: Pseudotsuga menziesii (assembly GCA_001517045.1). Taxonomy (NCBI): domain Eukaryota; kingdom Viridiplantae; phylum Streptophyta; class Pinopsida; order Pinales; family Pinaceae; genus Pseudotsuga; species Pseudotsuga menziesii. The sequence goes on from LPNX010752746.1 coordinate 302,352, forward strand.
ATCATCCATAAAAAAAATACATATATTGAGGCAATCAACCCAGAATTTTAACTTGTGATTTAGGAATTATCTATTTCTTGTTATTTCATTTGCACTATTGTGATAAAAGTTACCCCCTTTTCAATAGAGGTGGCTTTGATTAGAGATTTGATGTGAGATTTGTGATTTGTGATAGTTTCTCTACGTGACAGTATGGCCAAATGTACGGCCTCCCACACGTGTGGATCCGTACGGTTGTACATCTGTTGTACGAAATCCATACAGTCTGTACAACCTTCCTCTATAGTTGTTGCCTATTGATTCGTGCGGCCTTTGTCATGCCTGGTAGCTCAATGATCCTATTCTCTCGCTCCTCCGTCTTCCCAGCTAAATCCTTTGTCTAACTTTCTCCCCCTGTCGGTATACTATCTCTGTCAAATTACAAGTGTGTGTCCTCTCAACCAATTGACTTTTCTTATATAACTTTATGCTAAGTGAAAACCCTAATTTCACTTTCACTTTATAAAAAGTGTTTCATTAAAGTCAATTACAAATTAGGTCACTTTAATTTATTTTCCACTGTAAACTTAGGAAAAGCAAATTAAATACAATTGGCTTACTGATTTAAGTTCTATGCATGAGGACACTTGCATGCAGGAAGACCTTCCTTGTTGCTGATATTTTAACACTCCCTCTCAACGAGGAAGAGATTCGGTAACAACCCCAACTTATCCCTGAACATCACAAAACTGTGTTTGCAAAGAGCCTTGGTGAAAATGTTTGCCACCTGCTCATATGTCTATATGTACTCCAACCAAATGGTTCCTCTTTGAACACAATCTCTCAAGAAGTGGTACCTGGTGTCTATGTGTTTGCTCCGGTCATGGAACAATGGATTTTCCAATAGCCTGATGCCACTCTAATTGTCACAGTGAACTACTGCAGCCTCTAACTCAAACTCAAACGACCCTGAAAGTAACTTTCTCAGCCACATACCCTCACAAGCAGCCATGTTGGCTGCCATGTACTCAGCCTCTACCAAGCTCAATGCAACTGACTTCTACTTCCTGCTGAACCAAGAGACAACCCCTAACCCAATGTTGAAACAACAACCTGAAGTATTGTTCCTATCCTCTACACATCCTGCCCAATCAGCATCCGTGAAGCCTACTAACTGTACACTCCCCCTACACTCATAAACCAATCCATACTCCATTGTACCTCTGATGTAGCGAAGTATGTGCTTCGCAACCGTCCAATGCACTCTCCGAGGGTCCACCACGAACAGACTCAAAGAGTTGACGGCAAAGTTGATGTCTGGTCGAGTGTTGACCAAATACATAAGCGATCCGATAGGCTAACGATACAAGGTAGGATCAAATCTTTTTGACCCTGATGCGTCAATCTTCCTCCAGTTAGAAACTAGAGGTATGGCCATAGGATTCCAGTCCTCCATCCTGAATCTCTTCAAAATCTCTACTGCATACTTCCCCTGTCCAATGGAGAAGCATCCATCTCTCTACCAAACCTCCAAGCCCAGAAAGTAATGCATCAACCCAAGGTATTTCATCTCAAACTCCACTGCAAGGTTGGACTTGTAGTCTCCAATCAGCCTCTCATCTCCCGACAAAAAGATATCATCCACATATAAGACCAATATAAGAGGTACCTCACCTATCTAAAAGTATAGGCTGTGGTCAGCCTCACTCCGCTGAAATCCCATATCTCGTAGATGGTTGTCTACCCTTGAGTACCAGGCTCGAGGTGCCTGCTTGAGCCCATAAAGAGCTCGATGCAGACTGCATACATGCATCTCTCTGTTCTCCACATCAAAGCCCTCTGGCTGCTCAATATATGCCTCCTCCTCTATCACTCCGTTGAGGAGGGCAATCTTAACATCCATCTAATGGATTTGCCAACCCATTTTTGTTGCTAAAGAGATAATGGTCTGAATGGAAGAATACCTAGCAACTGGTGTGAAGGTCTCCTCATAGTCAATGCCCTCCTTCTATGAAAACCCCTTTGCCACGAAGTGTGCCTTATACTTTTCCACACTTCCGTTTGTTGCATACTTCACCTTGTAGATCCACCTGGATCCTACCTCCTTCTTGCCTTCAGGTCTCAGCACAACCTCCCATACCTTGTTCTTCATGATTGAGTCATACTCCTCAACCATGGCCTCCTGCCACACACCATGTTGCGCAACCTCCTCAAAACTGGAAGGTTCAGATTTAATCAACTCTGTCATCAGTGCCATATAACTGAGTGTCTTTGGTAGTACACTTCATCTAAAAGATCTCTGTGGAAGATTGCCCTGCCTGGAATCCTATACTGTGGACCTGAACCACTTAAGCCTTGGCCTAGTGTCTACCTATTACGGCTCCTGGATGTCTGTCTCCTATTGCTGCTCATCCTCCTCATCGAAGATAGGAGGATCCTGTCCACCTAACTCCCTCTGAATTTCAGAACCTGTGCCCTGTGTTTGTACCTGTATCTGTGCATCTGGCTCCTCCAACTTGATCCCCGTGTCTTATGCTGGCTGCTACTCTGTTGGTGAGTCCATAGATCTCTGCAAGGCCCTATCCTCATCAAATTGGACATCCCTGCTCACAATGATCCTCTTGCGAGCAGGAATGTAAACTTTGTATGCCTTCGAAGTCTCGCTATATCCAACAAGTAGCCCCTTCTCTCCAGAAGGGTCTGACTTCTTCCTAGTGTCAGCATCTAGCCGAGTGCCTGTGAAGACCTCCTTTGGTGTCTTCCTCCCCAAACTTGTGTGAGTACAACTACTATGAATGTACACTGCAGTCATGTATGCCTCGGCCCAAAGGAATAGTGGTAATCCTTGATCAAATAGCATGGCCTTGGTTGCTCCTACCATAGTCATGTTCTTCTGCTCTGCAACTCCATTCTGTTGTGGAGTATGGGGCACAGTGTGCTCTTTCTTGATCCCCTCTGCCAAACAATACTCCATGAACTCGTTGGAGGTGTACTCACCCCCGTTGTCTATCCTCAACACTCGAATCTTCTTTCCTGTTTGGTTCTCCACGAGAGTCTTGAACTCTCGAAAATTCTAAAAGACCTCTGACTTGGCCTTCAGGAAATAGATCCAGGTTTTCCTGGAATAGTCATCAATGAAGGTTACACAGTAACTGTAACCACTTAACGAATGGACACTCGTAAATCTGCATACATCTGAATGCACCAAGTCCAAGGACTCCTTAGACTTGTGCTCACTCTATGGGAAAGGCTTCCTGGTGTTCTTCCCCAAAGCACAACCCTTGCAGTGGTTATGCTTCTCCTCCTATACCTAAGGAACTCCAATGACAGCCTATCTCAAGTGTCTCAGTGCTCCATGGTGTAAGTGTGCCATCCTCCTATGCCATAACTCACCCTGACTGTTGTCGTCGCTAATGACTAGAGCCTTTGCAAGCTCAAAGTGTAGTCTGTACACTTTCTCGCTCCTCTTGCCAATCACCCGATCCAAGCTCCTATCTCACCCCTTGGGCCTAATATATACTCTATGGTCACGAAACTTCACCTGATATCCCTTGTCCTCTAGAGTGGATACTGATACAAGGTTCTTGGTCAGTTCTAGAACATATAACACATCAACAAAACTGAGGGGTTTGTCAGACTCCCTCTCAAAAGAAACAATGCCAACTCCCTGCACCTGATCCTGCGCGTCATCACCCATCTCAACGTGGATCCTTGTTCCCCCCTCCTGCAAGTCTCTGAAGAATCTCTTCTGCCCGGTCATGTGACTAGATGCTCCACTGTTGATGTACAATATATTGCTTGCTATGGTGCTTGCCATGCAAGCTATCAAGCAAAACTCATCATTGAAGTTCCTGCTGAAGTCCTCCACCTCTGCAGATCCAGCCATCTGAGTTGTACTCTTCTTCTTCCTGTCTGGGCACTAGAAGGCAAAGTGTCCCTGCTAGGGCTCAAATTAGTCTAGATGAGTGGTTGTGATTAAAAACACTTTTCTCCACAAAATAATTTATTTTACTCACTTTTTAAATATTTCACTTAAAGTGCATTTTATTCTCTAAAGTGCAATTAATGCTCATCTCAAGTCATTAATATAAAGTCCAAGTGGCTCAAACCCTTTTTTCCTACTGACTTAAGCAAAAGTCACTTAGGGGAACAATTCCTAGTTAAAAATCAACACCCCTCTTACCGAGGAAGTTGTTCTTCACCACACCCAACTTGTCTCTGAAGTGAATAAACTTGCCTCTTCCAAGAGACTTCGTCAAGATATCTGCAACCTGCTCATCAGTGGAAATATACTGCAATGTCATGCTCCTCTCTGAACATAATCACGAATGAAATGATACCTGATCTCAATATGCTTTGACCAGTCATGAAAAACTGGATTCTCAGAGAGCCGGATGCAACTCTACCTGATCAAATAAATCCACCAGCAAATTGTGAAGCCACAGCGCCTCGCAACTGGCCTGACTGGCTACCATGTACTCAGCCTTAGCAGAACTCAAAGCAACAGACTTTTGCTTCCGACTGAACCAAGACACTGGTGTCGAGCCCAAATTGAAACAACATCCAAAAGTGCACTTCTGGTCTGCCACATTGCCTGCCCAATCTAAATCTGTGAAGCTGTTGCAGCTGCAACAATTTCCCAAAATTCCAAAAAAATTTAGGACCCTCCTTTGCTTGGATTAGTTCAATTTTTTTTCTTGGGGTTGGTCTAATAATGATTTCTCAGATTGTTTTCTAATGTTTGGGTTGATCTACCACCTGTTTCAGATTTTTTCTAACGCTTGGAAAAATTCAATGATTGATCAAACTTCATCATTTGCCTTTTAATTACGTTTTCATCATGGCTGAATCGGAAGGTATTTGCTTTTCCTCCCGCCGTTGCGGATGGATAAGCAGTATTGGCTCCGACTTCCTTTCCGATTTGTTTGTTTTCACATCGGTTGTTTTTGAGTTTTACATCGGAACTTTTTATCATTTCTTTCTCCGCAGTTGCGGCTGCGGAAGGCTTTATTTTCCCGGTCGTATAAGTCGTTTAGGATCCGCCGTTGCGGAGGACCGCACCCTTTTTTCCTCCGCCGATGCGTCTGCCGTAGGACTAACCTTTCCGAGCATTTAGTGTTGTCGTTTCCGGTTCAAGCCCCGACGTTGCGGATGGTGGTATGCTTTACGGTTCCGCCGTTGCGGATGAAAGAAGCACTAACCTTACCGATGCGTAGTCGTTTTTTCTCCCATTGCGGATCGATTTACCGTTTGCGGCTCCGTCGTTGCGATTCTCGTTTCATTATTGACCTGACAATTGGTTTTCCGAGGTTCCGCCGTGTATATCTCCGCGGATGGTTTAGTGCTTTCGCCATCCGCCGTTGCGGAAAGAAGTTTGCTTTCGACTTCCGATCCAAAGATCTCCGACGTCCGATCTTTAACTTTTCCCCCCACCGTTATGTTGACTATATATTTGGGGTTGGGTTTTATTGTTTTACTATTTTATTTGGACTGTTGCTGTTGGGATTATCGTGAACTATCATTATCATCGTGCTGTCATCCGCTCGCGCTCGCCCAATCCCCCGTTTTCGGTACCCGCAATCCAGGTGTCTCATCCGTGGAGCTTGACAGCACTCTACACGCCGGTTGTGCAGTGCCAGGTAGGCTCATGTGTGCCTTTCCCCGTTCCGTTTAAGCGTTTGGTTGTGTTTTTCCCCGCAGTTAGGACTGTTCTACGGTCGTTATCTTTACGCCTATATAGTTGGGGATTTTGTATCTTAACTGTCCGGGGAGGGGGCGTTTGGACTCGTTGAGTAGTATTTGTCCGCGGCCTTTGTCGGTGACCCTGCGCTTAGCGAATGGGGGTTTGGTGCAGACGGCCGTTATGCCGTCTGCACCAAGCTGCCCTGTGTAGCGATGTTTGATGGGGGAGGGTTGTCTTAGCCTGCCTGTGGTTTGTGGATTTATCGCCCTCCTTTCTCGTGGCCCTTACCCTTTAGAAACCAATGGCATTTTGTCGCGCCGTTCCGCGCGCAGTCGTTTTTGAGGCCAAGCTGGGGGAAGTGGATATGCCGCTGCGTTTAGTTTGTTGACCATAAGTGCGTGGGCATGGTTTGGTTGGAACACCGTTGAAATCTTGTGTATTGCCCCCTGTCTGTCCCGCGCAGCGAAATGGTAATGGCACCCGCATAGAGCGGAAGGTTTAGTCATGTTAATGTAGATGGGTTTTTCCCGCCTGATTATATTGTTAGAATTGTTTGGTATTGAAAAGCAGTGGTAGCTTGCATGTTTTATTGCATATAACTGTTTTCCATCATGCTGGACATAGACTAAGTCACTGAACACTGCACATTGTGTTTCAATGGTTTTGTTAGGTAGGCAATTTCTGCTTATATACATGCATATATTTGCTTCATTGACTGATTGATATCATGTTAAACATAGAAGAAATGACACACTGCACACTGATGTATATAAGTTTGTCACTCAGCCAAAATGGCTTAACGTTTACAATGTTGTGTGTGGTAGGAAGATTTCGAATCCACAATGTCAAAGAGGCAAAAGAAGAAGGCCCCGGTGGTCGAGGAAGAGCCCGAAGTAGAAACTGTTACCAAAACCGAATACATATACGAGAACACTAAGTGTATTTCTGGTGTTGAACCTAAATACCAGTGGGGGGAAATATATAGATTGATCACGCGCAGAGAGGTTCCTGACATGGGATTGGAAGAAGAGTCCATATATGCCAACATAGAAAGATCTTCACTGATGAAGATCGCCACCAAACCAGAGTTGTTCCCGTGCTCTGAAGTAATCGGCTGGATTCTGCCTCGGGCAAATGTCACAACAATGATTTTGGAGAATGTTGAAAGACAGGGCTATGCTGCATATAGCCCTGGATATGTAGCTCTGGCTTACCACCTGCCAGAAGCCCAAGTATTTTTATCTGATGATTGGTTGAACAACATTAGAATGGACCTTGTGGAGACCATGAAGAGAATGTTGTTGCCTGGAAAACATTTCAGAAACAGGCCAACGGGTGATTATGACACAGCCAGCTTAAGAACCCCATACAGGTTCATAGCTTTAATGCTCAACAGGATTTTTGGGAGAGCCCATGGCAGGTTCTTCAAGTTAGAGTGGGTACCCATCATTTTTTATCTTGCAACCCAAGGGACAATTTTCAACTGGACCAGCATTGTATCTAACAGCCTCTCTGCCTGCTTGGCCTCAGCCTTGGGTGGAGTATCCCAAAAGAGATCTGAGTTCTACATGAGTTCCATACTTGTAGACTGTATATTATGCAATCAACCTTTCCCTGGCCTTAGGTGCATCTGGGACAGGGAGAGGACGCCTATCTATTCTGCTTATAGACCACTGTGGGCACACCAGTACCACAGTCATTATCAAGAAGTCTGTGAGCACTTCATCATGCCTTTATATACACTCATTTTCTTGAAGGAGTGTGATTGTATGTCAGAGGAGGCACTGCAAGTAATGGCGGAGTATGCAGATTATTATTTGACCGAGGATGGCCTTTACTTCAGGATGTTTGGAGGATCAAGAGCACCCTCCCTGCTACCCAAATACGCTACTGACTACATCATTCACAAGGAGGCTGTGAGACAAGTCTTCTTGGATGGCATAAAGAGTTTCTTGTTTGAGCACAAGAAGACTGCTTATCCTCCTCTGCCCTTCAAGTTAGGAAGTTACAGGTTCACTAGGGTAAAGAAGGCTGATGAATTTGTGGAAGAATTAGAAAGGTTTCATTTTGGCGAGATGTCGTTCCATCGAAATGACTCCCACGGTAAAGTAGCAGAACATTGCAAGGAACACAACGTGCATTTTGAGTACACCCACCATTGGGATAGGGAAGAATCTGTCTTCCGCAATGCTCCGAATATGACAGCGTTGAGAAGAAGATTCAAGAAGAAGATCACCACCAAAGGTGGGAAGGGAGATGAACAAGAAAATGCTGAGGAGGAAGCCAAGAGAAGGAATGAGGAAGCTCAGAGGTTGGCACAAGAAGCTGCAGGGTGGCTACACACAGAAGAAGAAGAAAAAAGGAAAGCTGCGCAAGAGGCAGCTAGGAAGGCAGAAGAATATGCGAGAAAAGAAGAAGAAGAAAAGAAAAAGAAGCTGGATGAGGAGCTCCAAAAGCAAGAAGCTGAAAGGCTAAAGCTGACACAGACAGAGCAGTCGGCTTCTAGAACAGCTACAGGGCACACCCAGGACGTGGAGAACCCCGAGGTTCAGGACCCACAAGTACCTGCTGCCAGCACACCCATGGTCCCCACACTCAAGCTGGTCCCCTTTGTACAGAAGGTGGGTGAAGAAATCCCTGATTTCAACACTGTTTATTATGATAGGGCAACAAAGAGAATAATGAAGAGAATAGAAAGGAAAGTTGAAACAGAAGGTTTGCCTGGTAAAATGATAACGGATACACCCGTTGTGTTGGGAACAAACCGAGACCCTAGATTCACCATCAGAGCAGAAGCTGCATTAATCCAAGCTTCAGAGGATAATGTAGACAGGATCATGATAGACTTGGAGCTATCTAAGAAATCCTCGGCTCAATTGAAAGACACTTTGAGGAAAGAGAGAGAGGAAGGCAATAGGCTGAAGCGGAAGTATGAAGACATGCAGAGGGAGATCAAGGCTTCTAAGGCTGAATTGCAGGCCCTCCAAGTAAAAAGACAGGTCAGAGAAACAACACAAGAATGCCTGGAGAAAGTGCAGAAAGAATATCAAGAGCTGAAGATGGAAAATGAACAGCTGCAGGAAAAGGTAGAAGAGCTAGAAGAGCAGCAAAAGATCATCCTGGAGGCCAGTGAGATGCACACCCAAGAGCAGGGAAAGAAACATCAAGAGCAAATTGCTTCTCTAACAGCTGCTCTGGAGGAAGCAAGGGAGCAGCAGGTTAACCTCCAACTGTTCAAAGAGCATGTCTTGGCCCAAAAGGCTAAGATGCTACAGCTACAAACTGCTATAGAAGGAGAGAGGTGCAAAGTGCTGCAGGTAGATAGCAGATTGGAGGAAATCCTAGAGACCTCCTCTTACTTTGTAGATCGATCTCAGGACATCCTTGAAGTCCTGACTGCAAGAATGGCAAGGCTAGAAAACAATGAAGAAACTCCAGCAGAACTGCCATCAAAGAATACACAAGCCCTCAAGCGGGATTATGACTTGCTGGAATTTGCTATAAATACCGCGGAGGATTTCAAAAAAGCAGTTAAGAAGACGAAAGCAGCATGCACCGAGTTTTTCAGAAGGCTTCTCATTACCTACAACCGGTGCCAGATAGAGGCCGAGCAGAGGCTTGAGGCTTTTTCGGATCACAACACCTTTGTGGAGCTGTTGCAGAAGAGATACCAAGAGGAGGAAGCTAAAGTACAGCATATTAAAGCCCTGCATGATCAGATCTTGAGGAGCGAAGTAGATCATTCAGCTATCAGCGTGTAGCTTCTGGAGGATCAGCTTCGATTGAGTGCAGCCAAGATTGAGGCTATAAAGAACCAGGCTACTAAGTTTGAGATAAATATTCAGTTTTTAGAGCCTTGTGCATTTGAGGGCATTGCCTCTGAAGCTTCGGCATGGAAGAAATTTCTAGATGCCCAAGTGGGACCCTCCTCGTAAAGGATTGGTCACTTTTGTAATGTGTAACATTTTGTAAAAACATTTGAAAAAAGTCAAGCGTTGGGAAACGAAGAGTTGGGAAGCCCAAAGGTTACTTTGGGCAGCCCAACCGTCTCACCCTTTTGTATAAATGTAGAAAGCTTAGAAGGAAGAAGGGGCTTTTTCCCAGTTAGACATGAAAAGCGATATTGTAAGAAGAACTATTTCTCTTTGCAATAAAGAAGTATTGTTTGCCTGTTGAAGAAAGATTGGTGGCACTTTCAAATGTTATGCTATGGATGGCTGAAAGATGAACTATTTTGTTTTTACAGCTTTTGTCCATTAACCGTGAGATCGTTCTAACTCCCAGAACCTATGTTCTTGTTTAAATGATTTCTGGTTTATTTTTGTGGAATTACCACCATGAGTAATGTATGTTGTTCATAAAACAATTGGTTATCTGATTGTTGAAATATCTTTGATCGTCCATGCATTGTGGAAAGAAATATCAGCTAACTGTAGTTTCTCGTTATGTTGCATGTACAATACACATTACTCATAAATAAATTACAATCTGGCTCCCCGGGGATAGATAGATAGATAGATAGATAGATAGTTAGTTTATTTCACTGCTGCACATGTGATTTAGATGCTTGTGAGCTTAAGACGAGAGGTAAGAACCTGCGTATCACATTGTGAATACTCCTTGCATTCTTATCACCCTGCATGGTTAATTAGGCATATGCATATCATACTTAAGTCAAAAATACAAAAATATACACGGTGGACCGGGCCGCAACCGGTAAAACCTTTGTTTTTGTTACTTTGATCTACGGCAGCCGGACAGATTCCCCATACCAAACAGTCACGAGCTAGTTGGGAACGTTGACTGGGGAGAATCCCTTTCTGTTGTTGCCTGCGAATTTCCAGGCCTCAACAGAAGACAATCAATCTGATCCCATCTAATCTCCTGTAGTCCAGACCTTGCTCCACTGTCCCTGCAAGGTATCTCAACACATGTTTTGCAGCTACCCAGTGCACCCTCCTAGGCTCCACCATGAACTGACTGAGAGTGTTCACCGCAAAACACAAATCCGGCCTAGAGTTAACTAGATACATCAAATACCCAATGAGCTGACGATATAGTGTAGGATCCACCAACTCTCCCTCAGAAGCATAAAGCTTCTTCCAGTTGGTTACCATCAGTGTAGACATCAGCCTGCAATCCTCCATCCGAAATCTCCTCAGGAATATCTACTGCATACATTCCATGTCCCAGGAAAATATGGCTAGGCTCCCACCAAACCTCCAATCCCAAAAAATAGTGCATCAACCCAATGTCTGTCATATCATACTCTGAAGCAAGATCTTTCTTGCAAGCTGCAATAGGTCTCTCTCCTCCTGTGATAAATAAGTCATCCACATACAACAAAGCAATGAACAGATCATCTCCAACCATAATGAAATAGAGATTTGGATCTCCCTCACTCTTCTGAAAACCCATCCGCTGCAAGTAAGAGTCAATCCTAGAGTACCAAGCTCTAGGAGCTTGCTTCAGCCCATACAAGACTTTCTTCAGCCTGCACACATGAGACTCTCTCCCATGAATCCCAAAGCCCTGAAGCTACTCCACATACACCTCCTATATGATTCCATTGAGAAATGTGGTCTTAACATCCATCTGATGGATCTTCCAACCCATTTCCGCAGCAACGAAAATTAACGCCCTGATAGAAGTATAACGAGCAACCGGTGCAAAGGTCTCATCATAATCAACTCCAACCTATGAAAACCCCCGTGCCACAAACCGATCCTTGTACTTCTCCACACTACCATATGCAACATGTTTTAGCTTGTAAAGCTGACGAGAAGTCACCACTGACTTCCCCTCAGGAGCCAGAACAATCTCCCAAACATCGTTCTTCATGATGGAATGGTACTCTTCCATCGTGGCATCTCTCCAAACATGATGGTGAGAGGCCTCCTCAAAGGAAGATGGCTCTGAATCACGAAGACTAGCAACTAATGCCATACCCAATCTGTCTGGCATCTGAATAGCCCTCACTGACTCCTTGGGTGTTTGAAACTCCTTTGCTTCCTTCAAGGTGTCCCGAAGCCACTTAGGCTTCTTCTTCCCTAAAGACTACTCCCACACTGGTCTGTCCTCATCTGATGAACTCCAAGAGGTAGAAACCCCAATAACATGTGAACCAGAAGCTGGAATACCAACAACTGGTGATCCTGTAACCTCAGACCCAAAACCTGTCCCCAAAGATCATGTTGGTTGAACCACTGAAATTGGAGAACATGTGCCTAAACTGTGTGGTCCAGTAACCTCAGAAACCTGTGAACCTGTCAACTGCACTAAAGGTACCTGTGAAACTACCTAAGGTGCGGGAACCTGCTGCTCTCCCTGCTCTGACTCTCTAGACTTCCTGAAGGCCCTCTCCTCCTCAAATCTCACTTCCCTCCTGACAACCACCTTCCTCTAAGAAGGAAAATAAATGCTAAAGGCCTTCGAAGTCTCATCATACCCCACAAAGATGTCGCTCTCTATTGTGGGCTCAAACTTTGTCCTCTTCTCAAAAGGGACATGTGAACAAGTCAGGCAACCAAATATCCTAAAATGACTCACCGCAGGCTTCTTGCTCCCCACAGCACGATGGGGACTCCTGTTCTGAAGGTATACAGTTGTGCTACATGCCTCCACCCAAAGGAAGAAAGGAAGTGATTGATCATGCAACACGGCTCTCGCGGCTCCAACTATAGATCTGCTCTTCCTCTATGCCACTCCATTCTCCTCAGGAGTGTACGGTACCGTCAATTGTCTATGAATGACCTCCTGTCTGCAATATCCATCGAACTCCTTAGAGGTATACTCACCCCAGTTATCTGATCTAAGTGCCTGTATCTTCCTCCCTGTCTGGTTCTCCATAAGAGCTTTGATCTCTTGAAACCTCTGCAAGACCTCCTCAGATTTCTTGCTCTTCAAGAAGTAGCTCCAGGTTTTCCTTGAATGGTCATTGATGAAAGTCACATAATATTCGAACCCTCTCAAAGAAACAACTAACATAGGTCCACACAAGTCGGAATGTATCAAGTCAAGAAATCTTGCGACTTGCTATCACTACTCCTAAAAGCAGTCTTGGTGTACTTTCCCAAAGCACACCCCCGACATACCTCAACGTGCTTCGTGCTAAACTCTAGCAACCTTGTAAGCATATACCTCAACATACGCAAAGCTGGATGATGCAAATGATGAAGAAATTTGATAAACAATCACAAAATCTCATAAAGGACTTTTATCAAACACTCGACTGCAAATCTGATTTATAACTTGTCTGAACTAAAAATTCATAAGATGAATTTATTTGATAGTTTTAAGTATAAACACAATGCACCAAACTTCAATCTGAAAAAAAAAATGTGACAACACAGAAATTTAGGGCCAAGCCCAGGGCAAAACCTCACCAGAGGAAAACCCACAAAAAGAATATTCTTAAAGAGAGAAATCAAAAATTAAACACTCAGAATTTCTATAACAATATCAAAAACAATTTCAGAAACCCTCATCTGTAAATCTGCATTGAAAAAAGTGCCAAAAATACTCAGTGAACGCACATGTGCAAAGTGTAGTCAGCGGATTTCTCGAGATTTGTGCCAAGTACGGACTATATGGATTCTACCAGCATTAAATGCAGAAAATTCTATCTAGAAATTCGTGCAGGCAATCTGCCTCGATTTTTGTGCATGTACGGTCAGCAATAATGATTGTACGGATTTTGGTTGTACAGTTCAATGAATTGCAAATGTCTTGGGAATCGTGACTTCAGTTTGATGATCAATCTCTCTTATAAATCAAAAATTTCCTTCTTGAAATTTATTTCTCTCTCTCTCTCTTGTCTTCTTCTTCTTCTGATGTGATGTCTCTCTTTTCCCTAGACATTCTTTTATATTTTATCTCACCCAAAACTACCCTAACTAACTCAACCAACTTAATCAAAGGATGAGATTAGCTTTATCTGAGGGCTCTCATTTAATGCACATATTCACTTTATTAAATACAATAAATGCACTTTTTGGGTCCCACAACTTAAAGTCACTTTAAGTTTATAAAGTACAAAAGTCGCTTTAATACTATAAAACACACTTTACATTAAAAAGTTCATTAGAAAAAATACAATTTATGTCCCCCCCATGTGACATTAAAATCATGGGGAAGGACCAACTGAGTTATAAAAACTAACACTCCCTCTTAAGGAGGGAGGTCCTTCTGACAATGCATGTATCTCCACCATCTAGGTCTCTATCCTCTGAAGAAGCTCCATCTTGCTCTGGAATGTGACCTGGAGATCCATGTCGAAAAACAACTCTAAACTGAGAATTGTGAGGGGAATCCTCTCTAAACCCTGCCTCTGCTCACAACCTTCATACTGGCTGCGTCTCCTGCCAGTATAGCTCTCCTCATCTGAAGGTATCATTTGTGCACCTGCTACCTCATCTTCAGATTCAGTCTCCGATAACCATCCACCTAACCCTGGAAACATCACTTCTCCTTGCAAAAAATAAAGTCTGTCTCTTCTATTCCCAAGTAAAATTGTGGTACCAACTGGGTTCTCTACCTGATATAGAAACACCTGTCCTGTCTTGACAAAGAGTCCATACCCATCATCCTCCAATGACGACATAGAAAGTCTATTGACTTTCATACCTGGAACAAATAGTACCCTGTTTACTTCAAGAATTTCTCCCAGATCTAGTTGGAATTTCACAGTTCCAACTCCTCTTATCTCTGCCTGAGGATTTCCGATATCTATTTCAACAAAGTGTCCTGGAGCAATTTCTACTATCCTCTGAAAAACACCATAGCTTCCAGTTATATGGCTAGTTGACTCGTTGTCAACTATCCATGTGTCATGGTAATCCACTGAACTATCTATACTAGTCTCCATTGATGCCAAAGAAAATTCCTTTTCAAATTGGGCAGCAAATTCTAGTGCTTTTGTTGATGTTGCTCTCTCTTCGTCTTCATCCTTCTTCTTAGGACATTGACTAGCATAGTGGCCAAACTTGTTGCAATTATAACAGCGAACCTTACTAAGGTCTTTCTCCCTTTCCTTCCCCCCTTTACCTTTTCCTTTGGTAAGAAGGGCTACATTTTCTTCATTGCTCTGAGTGCCATTCTAGAATGTCCCCTCCCGAGTCTCTTCTTGAACAAAGTCATCCCATAACCTTGTCCAATCAGGAAGTTTTTCTCTAGCAACTACTCCTTACACAAATGTTTGCCATTTTGCAGTGAATCCATTAAGAGCATATCTAACAAGCTCTTCATCCTCCACTTTCTCACCAACAGCACCAAGTTCATCTCTAACTTGAGAATTTTTTGTGAGATAAGTGGTCACTGTATCAACATCAGTCATCTTGGTATTCCTCAGTATTTCTCTGAGAACCATCTTTCTATTTTGATTCTTACTTTGATAAAAAGTACATAAAGCTTTCCAAATATCAAAAACATGTGACTTACCTATGATGTGAGGTATCACATGATCTTTTATAGAGTCCAAAAAGATTCTCTGTGCTTTGATATCTTTCTTGTGAAAAGCAATCTTCAAAGCAACATCTGTGGAAACTGTGATGGTCTCCGAAGCACCAACAATTTACCATAGCTCCAACTCTTTGAACAATATGGTTATGCGGTCTTTCCAAGGGCTGAAATTATCAAACCCATCCAGTCTATCTTCATATCGCAATCCTACTGAGGTCATGACTTCAACTGATAAACTTTAACTGACGCTGACTTGCATCTCTTCTATTTTGTATCACAAAACTTAACACACCTTCTTCAGCAATCACACTCTAATACCATGAAGAAATTTGATAAACAATCACAAAATCTCATAAAGGAATTTTATCAAACACTTGACTACAAATCTGATTTCTAACTTGTCTGAACTAAAAATTCATAAGATGAATTTATCTGATAGTTTTACGTATAAACACCAATGCACTCAACTTCAATTTAAAGAAAAATGCGACAACGCAAAAATTTAGGGCCAAGCCCAGGGCAAAACCTCATCAAAGGAAAACCCAGAGAAAGAATTTTCTTTATGAGAGAAACAAGAAATTCAACAACTCAGAATTTCTACAGCAACATCAAAACAATTTCAGAAACCCTCATCTGTAAATATGCATTGAAAAACGTGCCAAAAATACTCACAGTCAACCCACACATGCGAACTATACACAGTAGATTTCTCGAGATTCGTGCCAAGTACGGATTGTACAGAAAGTACGAATTGTATGGACTGTACGAATTCTGCCAACATTAAATGCAGAAAATTCTGTCTCGAAATTCATGCCTGCAATGTGCCTTCAGTTTGATGATCAGTCTCTCTCTCATAAATCAGAAATTTCCTTCTTGAAATTTATTTATTTCTCTTTCTCTCGTCGTCTTCTTCTGATGTGATGTCTCTCTTTTCGCTAGACATTCTTTTATACTTTATCTCACCCAAAACTACCCTAACTAACTCAACCAACTTAATCAAAGGATGAGATTAGCTTTATCTGAGGGCTCTCATTTAATGCACATATTCACTTTATTAAATACATTAAATGCACTTTTTGGGTCCCACAACTTAAAGTCACTTTAAGTTTATAAAGTACAAAAGTCACTTTAATAATATAAAACACACTTTACATTAAAAAGTTCACTAGGAAAAATACAATTTATGTCCCCCTCATGTGACATCAAAATCATGGGGGAGGACCAACTGAGTTATAAAAACTAACAGATGAGCCATCCTCCTGTGCCACACCTCACAAAGCTCATTGTTGTTGCTATGTGCCAAAGCATGTTGGGGCTGAAATAAAAGCTTGTACAGTTTCCCACATCTGACTCCAATGGTGTATGAAGCAAATGGTCCTGCAGTCTTGGGAAACACACTGCACATGTCCATCTAAGAAGGACACCCCAAGACCCCAATCCTCGATCATGGAAACTAAGATCAAGTTCTTCTTCAGCCCAAGTTCATATAGTACATCTCTCAAAATCATGGAACTCGTGGACTCTCTCTGAAAAGTAATGGTCCCACGCCCAACTGCTCTGACAACTATGTCTACTCCAATACTACCTCCACATCAATCTCTGCCTGTGAAAGCCCAGAGAACATCTTTTGAGTACCTGTCATGTGGCTCGAAGCTCCACTAACAATATACCACGTGTTGGTGGTGGATGCACTCAATGAATGACCTGTCAACAAGGAATACACCCTCTCAACATCAACATCTGCACTGGTGATGATGGATGCTCTCTATCTCTATCAACATGCCCAGTACAGAGAGAAAACTCTCTCTCAAATCTCTATGTAAACTCCACCTCTGTCGAAGCTGATGCCTGCTACTGTTTCTTCTTCTTCTTCTGTGGACACTGCCCAACATAGTGCCCAAACTTCTGACAAGCAAAGCACTTCACAGTGCTCAAATCCTTCTTTTGCCCCTCCTGCTGCTTAGCCCCACCCTTCTTGGGGCCCTTCTTGAATTTATTCTTCGCCTTTGCAATCAATGCCACATTCTCCTCATCCTCCCTACTAGTAGAAGCGCTGCCCTGCACAAGACCTCTCTGGGTCTCCTCCTGAACAAAATCATCACAAATCCTGTCCCATGTAAGTAAGTTCTCCCTAGCCACTAAAGCCTCCATAAACACAGCCCAGGGGTTTGAAACCTCGTTCATAGTTGTCCGCACTAGCTCTGCATTAGGAACAACCTCCCCCACTGCTTTAAGCTCATCTCTCACCTGAGAGATCCTAGTAAGGTAAGATATCACATCCTCTATTTTGGCCATCTTGATACTTTTCAACTTCTCCCTCAAAACCATTTTCCTATTCTCATTTGAGCTTTGAAACAAGTCGGTCAAAGCATCCCACATCTAATATGCACCGGTCTTACTCGAGATGTGTGGGATCACATGGTCTTTCACTGCATCTAGGATAATTCTTCTAGCTTTTATGTCCTTCCTGTTGAAGGTAGTAAATGTTGTTGCATCGATGGAAGGGGGAACAACAATAGGAATCGTTGTAGTGTTATGAACCACCTCAACCCACAACTCATTTTCCTCCAATATCAGCACTAGCCTAGCTTTTCCATGGGACAAAATTCCCAACCCCATCAAACCTATCCTCCAACTTAAGACCTGTAGCCATCTTCTATGCAAAGTTCAAGTTTCAACAAGGTGCTTCCCACTAACAAAAGAAATCACTGAAGTCTGAAATTTTCACTGTCTATAAATCTGCCCTCTTCTTTAACAAAGCTCTAATACCATGTAGAAATTTCAGCACTCTCCCAACCCGGTTTACAACTCCATTTAAAACATTGTTTAATGCCCAACCCAATTTGTATATGTGCTGCAAATTAGATTTTTCTCATAAACAATATAGGACTCAAACACAAGAAGAGCTTCTACAACATTTTCACTAACAGCAAATAAACCACATTCAAAGATAAATTTCAGACACAGTATTTTTGGTCTAATGACCCAAGAAAAACCCCAACCTCTGGAGAAAACCTGTGAGAGAAATTTTTATTATCTAGAAAATTTATAGCAAGAGACAGAAAAAACTTCAGACCAACTTATCCCAACCAGATGAAAAATTCTGCATCGTTTTTCGTGCCAAACTGAAAAATTACAAACTCGGAAATTTTCCTATAGCTGCCTCGATTTCCTTGTTGTTGTATAGACTGTACAAGAGCCATACAGACAAATTGTACAGATTGTCTGTACGGACCTTGAAATTCGTTCCTACAAACTGCCTCGAGATTTGTGCCCAGAAAAATCTTTCCTTGAAAATCGTGCCCAAAAATCTACGTCGAAAACTGTGATGTACTTTCTGCCTCGGGATCTATGCTTTTGTACGAAATATGTACCACACGGCCCAGCAATAACTGGTGTTGTACCTTGCCTCGATTTTTGTGTCTTGATACTGTTATTTTTCTCCTCGATTTGCGTGCCAAAAAAAAGTTGCTTCAGCTGCTATTTTCTCCTTTTTTTCAGAAAATGGCTCTCTCTTCTCTCAAAATGCAAAAGTGCCTCTTCACTTGGAAACCTTCCTTTTTGGTGAAAAAATTAGGGTGAATGAAAAGCCATCTAATCCTAGGACTCAGATTAGTCTAGATGAGTTGTTGTGATTAAAATCACTTTTCTCCACAAAATAATTAATTTCACTCACTTTTTAAATATTTCACTTAAAGTGCACTTTATTCTCTAAAATGCAATTAATGCTCATCTCAAGTCATTAATATAAAGTCCAAGTGACTCAAACCCCTTTTTCTTAGTGACTTAAACAAAAGTCACTTAGAGGAACAATTCCTAGGTAAAAATCAACAAGTACTATGTCACTTCCATTGATGATTTCTCCAAGAAGACTTTGATCTACTTCCTAAAGACCAAGGATGGGGTAAAGACCAAGGATGAGGTCTTCGCCAGATCCAAGAGTTCAACGCTCTTGTGGAGAATCAAATCAGGAAGAAGATCAAGGTGTTGAGGTCGAACAACAAGGGTGAGTATACCTCCAATGATTTCAATGACTTAAGTGCATCAAGGGGAATCAAGAAAGAGTTGATTGTTCCTTACAACCCTCGACAGAATGGGGTTGTGAAAAGGAAAAACAAGACCATAGTTAGGGTTGCGAAAGCCATGTTGCATGACCAGGGTCTACCATTGTTTCTTTGGACAAAGGCATGCAACGCTGCAACGTATGTGTAGAACATGACCCTGCATTGAGTGTTGGGGAGTAAGAATCCTGAGGGGGCTTTCACAAACAAGAAGCCTAAGATGGGGTACTTTTGCATTTCTGGGTGCCTTACATGTCCCTTCTGAGAAGAGGACAAAGTTAGAGCCCGCTACAGAAAAGGGGATCTTTGTTGGTTATAGTGAGACTTCGAAGGCCTTCTAGATTTATATTCCCGCACTAAGGAAAACTGTGGTGCGGTGGGATGTGAGATTCTAGGAGGAGAGGACACTGAGGAGGTCACTAAAGTCATCTTCTGCAGGGTATCAAGAGCAGTTGGTTCCTATAGGTCCTACAGGTACATATACAAGTTCACAGGTCTCACAGAGTTCACCAATACCTCAAGTTACGGGGCCACAGGGCATAAGTACATAGGTTTTAGGGGTTACAAGTTCCCAATTTACAGATACATCAGTCACGGATGCTTAGAATTCAAGATCACAGTCCTCAAATAGTTTGGATGAGCAGGAGATATTTTCAAGGAAGAGGAAGCCAAGATGGATTTGGCAAACTTTGAAGGATGCATGGGATCATGTGGATAATCTTGAGAGCACTGTCAAGGAGAGCAAGCCACCAAAGAGATTATGAAGTTATGCAAGAGCCTTCCACTTTTGAGGAGGTAAGTTAACCAACAAGTATTGAGAGATGCCATTATGGAAGAGTATGCTTCCATCATGAAGAATGATGTCTGGGAGGCTGTTTCGAGACCTGAGGGGAAGAAAGTTGTAACTTCCAAGTGGCTCTACAAAATCAAGCATGTTGTGGAGGGCAACATTAAGAAAGTACAAAGCTCGGTTTGTGGCTCGAGGGGTCTCACAGATAAAGGGAGTAGACTATGAGGAAACCTTTGCACCAGTAGTGAGATAAACTTCGATCAGGGCCATCAAGTCCATTGTAGCAGAGNCAAGTCCATTGTAGCAGAGATGGGTTGGAGACTTGATCAGATGGATGTGAAAAATGCATTTCTGAATGGCATCATAAAAGAGGAAGTGTACATTGAGTAGCCATTGGGATTTGAGGTGCATTGGAGAGAGTCTCATGTGTGCAGATTGAAGAAGGCTCTCTATGGACTCGAGCAAGCTCCCATAGCTTAGTATGCTAAGATTGACAGCTACTTGTTACAAATGGGCTTTGCAAAGAGTGTGGCAGATCCAAACCTATACTACATCCAAGTTGGTGAAGATCCACTTATTCTTATCCTTTATGTGGATATTCTCTTTCTTGTAAGATTAGAGAAGCTCATCAAAGATTGCAAGAGAGATCTAAGCTTCTAGCTATTGAGTTCGAGATGAAAGACATCGGTCTGATGCATTACTTTTTGGGGATGGAAGTGTAGCAGAGTCCCAATCAAATTTTTCTTGGATACGAGAAGTATAGAGTTGATATCTTGGAGCGATTCGAGATGGCAGATTGCAAGCCTATGTCGACACCCATGACGACAACTTGAAGAAGCTTGATTCTTCTAAGTTAGAGTTGGATCCCACCTTGTATCATCAGTTGATTGGGTCCTTGATGTATAAGGACAACACCAAAGCAAATATTTGTTTTGTTGTGAACACTCTTAGTCAATTTGTGGTTGAGCCTAAGAGAGTGCATAGGGCTACAACAAAACATGTTCTTCGTTACTTGTGTGGCACCATAGATTTTGGGTTGAGCTATGTCCAGGGGGATGGAATCAGACCGATTGGTTTCAATAACTCACATTAGGTCGGCAGTGCAGTCGACAAAAATAACACCTCCAGGTCTTGCTACAACTTGGGCTCGGCAGTAGTATCTAGTATCTTGGTTCAACAGGAAGCAAAAGTCACTTGCATTGAGTTGTGTCGAGGCAAAGCATATGGATGCTAGTTTAGCGAGTTGTGAGGCCATATGACTTCGCAAGCTACTTGTTGGGTTATTTGGTCAGGAGTTGCTTCAATCAGAGTTGCATCAAACTCTCCAAGAATCTAGTGTTTCATGACTCATCGATCACATTGAGATCAGGTACCACTCCATCTAGGACTACGTTCAGAGAGGGGCAGTGCAGCTTTAGTACCTATCTACAAATGAGCAAGTTGCGGACATCCTCACAAAGGCTTTGGTAAAAGGAAAATTTGTGAAATTCAGAGATAAGTTGGGGATAATGCAAAACATCTTCCTCGTTAAGAGTGCATGTTGAGTTTTAATAGCTTGGATGGTCTTCTACATAGTTGGTGTCTATACATGTAGAAAGTGACGAAAGTGACTTTTCCTAGCATTAACTTTTTAATTTTGGGTGAGCGAAAAATGAAATTTAATGTGATAAAGTGAAAAAATCACATCCATTGATTTTGTGACTCCAAGATTTAATCTCGGTCTTCCATTCAGAAGATGAAGAGACAAAGTCATTTTCTCATTAATTAAAAAGAACTAGGAGAAGGATAGACATATTGGGAAGAGAGAGCGAAAGAGCTGAGGAGAAGAGAGGCATGAATTCCAAGGAAGGAGAGGCACGATTTCCAAGAAGTGGGCACAAATTCCAAGCAGAACAGCAGCATTTAATGCAGGTCCATACAGCTGAGTTTTTGGGCGCAGAAATTAAAGGCCGTACAGCTGTAGCAGTGACACAGAAATCGAGGAAGTGATTCGGCACAGTTTTTGAGGTCCATACAGCAGGCAAAAATTCCCATGCACAAATTTCAAGGCAGCTTACTGAGGCGCATATTTCAAGGCAGTCTGATTTGACTGGTTGCTGATCTGTACATTCCATACAGACCTGTGCAAAGGCTGTACAGGCCAACTTTCTCTGCTGGCACGATTTTCTGAAATTAGCAGGATTTCCCAGGTGCATTAATTCCTGTTTTAAATCGCTGTAAAAATGCTGCTGAGAATTTCTCTGTGGGCTGAAATAATTAAATCTCTCTTGAACTGGTTTTCCCTCCGAGGTTTTTCAAGGGGTATTTACCTAAAAATTCTGTGTGTTCATTTTCCAGGTTTGCTGTTAGTGAAGTTCCATGTGTTTCAGTTTATAACTTAAAGATTAGAAAAGAATCAAATTTCTGTCAATTAATTTGTGATTGAACTTATTGAGTCCTGAAACCAAGTCTGAAATTTGAGAAAAACGAACAGATTTAAGTGGATTTGAATCCTTGACATTTGTTTCCTTTTTTAAAAACTTAAACCAACTGAACTATTTTGAATCCTTAAAGAGAAAATATATATATAGTTTTGTATCATACTTTCAAAACAGATGAAATTGTGTTATTTTATCAATGAATTCTGAACCCTTGTCCTGTGCCCATCAAACACACTGGTTTACTAATTTAGCCACACCTTTTTCATTAGCGATAATATATGAGTAATATAATTTTGTTTGGTATCATATTTTCAAAATGGATGAAATTGTGTTTTTTATCGATAAATTTTGAACCCTTGGCCTGTGCCCATCAAACACAATGCTTAAGCAATTGATCCACCTTTTTCACCTTGAAGAAAAAAGGAAACAAAATTTATTTTACAATAACAGATAAAGTTTTGTTTCCAAACAAAACTACAATAGCCCTGAAGGTTAAGGTTACAATAAAGTTATAAACTACTTCATTGCTCAAAATTTGTTAATAATGTTGCTGAAGAGGAAAGCTAACATACTGATCAACAAGACCAAGATGAACAGTGAGCCAGCTCTACCCAATCCGTCAACCTAGCCTCTTACCACTGACTGTCAAGCACGTGAAAAAAGTCAGTCAATGGTTTATTCAATATTGTCTTTGTTTTTAGGCAGAAAGACTTCCGAGTTTTTACTTGAAACTTCTGAGGTTTTGGCAATATTGGTATCAGTGGATGTTTTGGATATAATCTACCAAAATTTTAATAAGGGTCTCTCACCTCAAGGTATAGCTAAGGCACTATTGTACTATTATTCTCATATAATGTAAGTACATGATTTTTTAATATACAATAGGCTAATAGTGCCTTAACTACTAATGTATTAAAGAAAAAGTAATATCAAAGTATTGATATATTGATAGTTAAGGTATATACTATAATAGCAAGGCAGTAATCTTCATCAAACAACTAATATATTTAGTTATAATAAAGTAATATTAAAATAGTATAACAAATTGACATTTGTTAACGTATTAGTACTAAGTAGCATCATAGCAAAATGTATTAATATACAAAGTTCAAACAATATACTACTATTAAACATAGTTGCACGGGTACCACTCCCGGGATTTTGGCAACCCGTACCCGGCGTTTCCCCGCTCTTGGGAGCTTGGGAGCTGGTACAAAATGTCCCCTTTTTTATGGGAGCTTCTTTGGGAACTTGGGAGCTTTTCGGGAGCTTTTTGGGAACTTGCTTTTGCCACTTTCTTTTTATTGGGAGCTTCTACAAGCTCCCGACCATGTGGAGGCCAAAATCATAAGAAAAGTGTTGATAATCAATTGAATGATTGAATTTTATTGTGTCAAGAAATCACCAATAATAAAACTTTCAATTGAATCTATCAATAATGCCATTTTTTTATTTTCAAGGTTATATAAATAAAGAGGGCCCACGCCTCTTAAATGTTTAGATCCATTCACACTCAAAATATATCCTGCAAGTGTACTTAAGTGAATACAAATGGATCTTTTACAATACTAGATATTGAACAACTTGAATTCATATCTCGAATGATTATAGCTAGCTTACGTTATTCATACTGACTGATATAGCAATTTAGGATCATAAACCATATCAAACTCAAGATACCAAAAAATTTAAAAGTTTGTTAGTTGAACTTAAAACAATCAAGTTCATTCACATTAGAAGTAAGTAGTAGTTACCATAAAAAAAATGCAGAGGCACCCAAAGACTAAGCACTCTTAGGAGCAATAATATAGATGGAGTTGGAACAAGGAATTAAAAAAATATTGAATCTTATGATTTATGAAGCTATTGGTGCCTTTACAAACTCGAACAATAATGTGGACCTAGAGGAGTGAGCAAAATTTAAAAGAATGAATTTCATGACACTACTAGAGGATTAAAAGGATAAAATAGTTTAAGCTATCAAATTAATCAATTATGTTTTTTTAATTTTAGTTTTTTTAAATATATTTTAAAAAATTAATATATATTATTGCCGCTCCCAACCCTACGTTTCCTGCAAATTTGGGTGAAGCTTCTAGCCGTATCGGATACTCGTGTCCACATACCCAACGTACCCGCATTCCAGAAGCTTGTGCAACATTAGCATTAAATTAATTTTAGTCTTTTCAAGTTCTCTTACATTTTTCACACCCACACTGTTTCAAAAACCCATCCCTGTTTCGCAATTCCAGGTCACATAACACATGGCCTAATGCTTCCTTGTGGAGGAATGATCAATCTTAGATTTATCTTTTCATTTTTATTTTTTTCCGAAGTTGACAAAACCTATCATAATTTAGTTGTTTACTGGCAGTGAGAAGTTAGAACAGCCATCAATGGCTGCCAATTGCAAATGTGAGCTGACTCATCACTGTTATTCAAAGAAAAACACACCACCTGAAATGACCTGCTGGAGATCCATAAAGGGGCATACTTCCACTCATGACAGGTGCATCTCAGTCTTGGGCCAGTACCCTGTTTCATTGCGCTCAAGGAAGACAAGCTCTTAGCCAATCAGAAGCAAGTTCAGGTCTTACTCCAGGACCAAAATGCGGGTTCAGCCTAGATAGCATCTGCAAGAAAGCCAGTATCCCTTGTGTTCATCACTGAGGCTACCTGCAGTGGGGTCATCTGCTTTCTAGTGGCATCTAGCTTTAGTCCCATACATGGGACCCGATACTAGCCCTAGTTGCAGTTTAACCTCCTGCGCAGAAGGAAGATGAAAGATCAATCTAAGATCCCATCTCGATAATCTAAATTTGCGGCCTTTTAATTTGATTGCACCTTCTAGGGCTCAAGTTCATTTTTAGTTAGATGTGAAGAAAATAGCAGAATACACTTTGGTTATTCAACTCACAATCATACTCTTTCTTACTAAAAGGACGATCGATCCAAGAGATCCAATGTCCTTAACTGTATGCAACATTTATTTCTTAAGGATGAAACATAAATACATCATAGGATCCACAGAAAAACAGATATAGTAAGTGATACAAGCTGTTTGAAAAACTAATACAGTTCTGTAATTAGAAATTTGCTTCTGATTTCTATTTATTTTTAGTCTATACAAACAAACCTAACATGAATAAATTTTTGAAATCATGGCTCATGGAGCAAGTTATCAGCCAGTCATCAAGATCTAATACTTACTGTTTGCACTGCCAAAAAAACGAGGAGGACATCTCGTGCAACAAAGATCCTAAATTTTAGTTTACGCAAAGAGTAATCTTCTGGCACTTCAGCCCGCAGATGAAATTGTGCTTTACAGGTAGTGCAATGTGAAAATGCAAAACCTTCCTGGACACAAAATATTTATGATCAATTTTGATTATATCTGAGCTATTTTATCATTGATAAACTGTAAATTTACACTTTAAAAGTAATCAAAACTCAAAAGATAAAGATCACATTATAATACTCCCTGCATGAGATAAACATAGGACATCACAATTAATAATTAAATTTACCACAGTATCCTATGGAAGTGTGAACTATTAAAATCAATCATTACTACATATCTGCTTTCCAAACGGGTTACCAAATCAAAACTAAATGAATGTTTGCAGACTTAAATACACTTACCTTCACAGAGCGCCAGTGATCAAGGCATGACCGGTGAACAAATTGTTGCGTCCCCTTGCATAAGCAAGGAGCTATCAATTCATCAGCTGCATCATGCAATAGCATAGATCGAAAAATAAGAAAATCTCATCCTGCAGTTTCGGGTACCAAAAAATGCTAACCAATTTACACTAAATTTTCATTACTGAATCTATATTCTATTGAGTTTCTCTCGCTAAAACCATGGATATAATAATGCTACATATACTTGAAACTAAATGCATAATTTTGCTCTCTAAATTGCAAGGGTAAACACAGTTTCTTTGACTTAACAGAATCATCTAGCTTACACAAAATACATAACCCAAATCTCTTAGCACAACTCCCTGTTCAAACTTTCAAAGACAGGCAAAAGGTTACCGTAGTGGATTTAAACAATTACTTCTTATGTGTCTGCAAGTATACAGAAAAACTACAACTTTGTTAACTAGCAAATAACTGCTAGAGAAGCTTAGAAGCTACTTTCTCGTAGAGAATAGGAAAGAAACTAGAGTTTCTCATTGGTGATAGCAACAGTCAAGCGAGGGAAAATGATTAGCATTTATATGTACAAGTTTGAAAAATCCAATACTAGAATTGGTCTCAACTTGTTTCAAATGCAAAAGAACATTGTTCTAATTCACACAGCTTAAATTGCAAGTCAGTAGAGAATTCAATCTTTTTTATTAGAAGTTCATATAGATCTGTGAATAATGATAAGCAAATTTTACCTCTCTACCAGAACATTAGAAGATAAAGATTCACTCAAGGAAAGGATAAAGAAGAATAACAATATGACCACTTGTATAAATATACAGAGAGACAAGTTCATCAAAATGATAAAAAGCCAAATCTACAAAAAAGTTAAAAACTACCCATGAGCTTGCAAACTAGTTTGAATTAACTAAAACAAGAATGTAATACACACTAAATACAATCAAATGAGATTTATTAAGATTAATAATGCATGTTTCCAAAAGCAATCTTCTTGGAGCGAAAAAATATATAATTCTCTGCGACCCCGACGCTCTGATCCTCTGCGTGCTTGGACCCGACGGCATGGCTACAGGAGGGGATTCTGAGGCTTCCCCCCTCCTCCCGAGATTGTTGCTTTCAAAAAGCTAGTTGTAAGCGCCTGGCAAGTGCGACCCAACAGAAGTTTGTGAAAAAACAGGACAGCATCCCTTCAGTCGCCCTCCCAGTCAAAAAACCTTGCAGGGCTGCATTGAATATAGCTGAAAAGAGACTCATCAGGCTGTTCACAGGCTTATGGCCTTCTCCCAAAGCCATAGATTCGTGGGTGCAGAGGAACTGGAGACCTCTAGTCACGGAAGGAATAAAAAGCCATCTTGATGGTAAGGGTTATTTTGTTTTCATTTTTGAGAATATAGAAGATAGAGACCTCATCTTTCGGAATGGGCCATACTTTATGGGTCCTCAGGGATTGTAACTGAATAAATGGGCACCGGATTTTGATCCGACACAAGATGTGCCTTCGGCTGTCCCAGTTTGGGTTTGTCTCCCTCATCTACCCTTGCATTGCTGGAATCTGGAATCTTTAGAAGCCATTGGAAACACTCTGGGGAGATACATAGACAGAGCAGAAAGAAAGGAACAATATTCATGTGCTCGAATATGCATAGAGGTAGATCTAGAAATAGGGCTTCCAGAAGCCATAAATTTAACTGTGGCAGATTAGTCTCATATACAGAAACTAGACTACAAACAACTCCCTTTTAAGTGTAAATATTGCCACGGCTATGGACACTTTGCCCGGTAGTGCAAGAAGAAAGCTGAAGAAGATGTAGAGAAGACGAAAGAAGAGCAGTGGACACAAGTGCAGAAACCGGCTCTGTCAAAACAAAACAGCAGATCAAAAAGGAAAGGGGTGCCTATGGGATCGAGTGTGCCTCCCACGGGGCAGCTTGAAGGGGAGGGAAGCGTAGCTCAAGCCAGCGCAGAGATAACTCAAAACCCTTTCAGAATTCTGAGTACTCCAAAAGAACAACCAGAGATAGCAGCTGTTGAGGTCGAACAGCAAATCCAAGCTCCGATAGTTGAGGAAGGAATTGAAGCCACAGCACAGGATCACCCCAACTCCCCAACAGGAGGTTCTTCCTCTCCCTCTTACGCAGAGATGACGAGGAAAAAACCACTTGAAAATTTTGGATCTTTGGAAGAAGAGACATTTGAGAGATCCTCAAAAAGGGCAGGAAGGAAATCCCTAACGGAAACTAGGGAAGAAGAAGCGGAGAGGCAAAAAATGCAAGGAAGCCAATCCACCATTGAAATGTCTATAGGGAGAAATACTAGAGCCAAGCCCCCAAATGGAAGCCCTTCACCCTCCATCCCTAGTAAATAATGTGATTAGTCTCCTGGAATTGCAGAGGATTGAGGAATCCAATGAAAGCCGAAGCAGTTAAAGATCTAAAAATAGAATCACTAGAGATCCTCATGCTTCAAGAGACTAAAATAGAAGAGGAAACTCTTCTCACTTTAAGCAGAGCAAAATGGAAGAAAAATGTTGGAAAGGTAGTCAGTGCAAGGGGCTCCTCAGGAGGGCTTGCAACACTGTGGTCGAAAGATCAGTTTTTGTTGGAAAGCGCCTTTGAAACACAACTCTGGATTTTCACAGAGCTACGTCATATTTCAAGCAAGATTTTTGTCACGTCCCCACCCCTCTACCAAAGAGAGGACGCAACTATGTTGCTATCAATCCGGGTAATCTAAGCCCCATAACATAACATGAAATGCATTGAACTAATCACATGCACAGATGCATAAATCATTAACACACAGCGAAAGCAAAATACATTCCATTCAAGCATTTAACATGTTCATATTAATTCATAAGCATACAATTGCAGAGATAAAATAGACAAGAATACTTATCTTGAAAGAAGCCTGTCCCACAACCAGCTATGTCGCTGCAACGTTCCACCCAACCATAGGCCAGTGTGCTCATCAATCTCTCAACAACACTGCCACCCTCGAGCTGGGCATGATTCCCACAAGGAATAAGGGAACACTAGCAGGCTCACACATAGCCAAGGATACAACAAAAACTCAGCCAAGGATACAACAAAAACTTAGCCAAGCCAACACAGTTGGGTGTATTAGACTACAAAGGAGCTGGAAAGGCTGACTGCTAAGCTAGTGAGCTCAACCACAAAGCTATGGACACTTGCACCAAATCTAGCCTGGCTTCTAAAACATCTACACACCCAACACAAGGAAGCATCCCCTTCTCTGCTACACAGTCCCTCAGGCTATTCCTTCCCTTCCAGTGTTGTTCAGGGTGTGCAAAGAAGAAAACCAGCCCCCTAGATCTGTCTGTGAGGTTACCTCTCACACTAGGTTTATCAAGCTAGCTCAGACCCCATTTCCACTCCCAAGCCAGTTTAGAGACCAAACAAAAGATGTATACACAGCAATTACAATTCTGGGATTGAAGGAAAATGTCACAGAGGCCAAAATCGAAAATGGCAATTGAGTAAAACAGCCCAGCCTATGCAATTCATTTCCAAAAATGATCTATGGCTTCATGTGGGCCAAAACAACACCCTCAGTCCCTGAAATCATGGGTTTGTTCCCCATTTTGGTTGTGCAACACTGAAACATGAAAAATCCCAACCGTGGGGATCTTTAAACGACCCCAAGACGCAAAGGATAAAACCCAGGAGGGTTCAATTGCATGAGAACTCAACGTGGAGGAAGGATGGATGCTGAAAAACGTCCGACAGCTCTCTAAAAACGTGAGGAAGATCAGCTGCGTGAGTGCAAGAGGAAAAGTCCGCTACCTGCGTGAGTGTAGAATGCGTCTGTCTGAGTGTGTGTGGCTCTCTCCTTCCATGTGAGGGTAATGGACGAATTGATCCCCCCTTTGGACAAGAGTGTGGTCAAGGATGACAGCCCTGCCAAAATTGACAGTTGCCCATACTGCCCAAGCCCCAAGGCAATAACTACCCAACTAACTGCTTGGAGAATTAAGTGGTTGGTTGAATAAGACAAGAAAAGTGCTTGGTAGTTAATGGTTTCTCCTTTTGACACTTGGCTTCTCCCCATTGGCTCAGAGGTTAAATATTTCCCCCCTTATCCTTAGGAAATCATGCCCCCATCTCATTCTTTGTTGCATTGACATAGCTGGTTGTGGGTATTTAATTAAATTTCATATTTACATGATGTCCAAAATTATAATGTGTCGGCTAGCACAAAATACCATCGACATCGATTTTAATCGCCGAAACATAAAACGCTAAATCGATGGTGGGGCTTTTTCCTTTAGCTCCACACCACGATTAAATACAATATTTACATCATATACATTTTTAATGCGAACGGGGTCAAAACCAGGGTGTTACAATTTCCTTTGCCCTTTTTAATTTATATGTGCATGACACATGTACATTATCTTGAGAAGAAAGAATGTTGGCAGACTTCAAAAGATTTCCTAGAAATTTACTCTCCCATGAACATCATCGTAGCTGGAGATTTAAACCTTGTTCTGAATCCAAAGGAAAAATGAGGAGTCATAAGTGGAAGGGACCGGCAGCTTCCTTTGGTTGAGGATCTGATCCAACAGTGGGACCTCCTAGATTTCAAGCCTAAGAAGGGCCTCTACACCTGGACCAATAACAGAGTAGGGGCAGCTCACATTTCAGCACGCCTTAACAGGTTCCTCGTGCAAAGCTCGCTTCTGTTGGAGAGGAAAATATTTTTTTCTAAAATTCTTCCAAAGCTAACTTCCGATCACAAGCCCATTCTTTGCAATAGGAAGATGAACAAAACCTGGGCCCTATACCCTTCCGTTTTAGTCTTCTTTGGATAGAGAAGTAAGGGTTCATGGAAATAGTCAACAACGGTCCTTTCCTGTTGTAGGGACGCCAAGCTATGTGTAGGAACATAAATTAAAAGCTACCAAGACCGCCCTGAAGGATTAGGTTAAAAATTCTCCATAACCCTGTTGAAATACTGAGAGGGGGGGTGAATCAGTATTTGCCAATGATAAAAAAAAAATTATCTGATCAAAAGCAAGATGCTAATCTCCAATCATAGCAGCATATCATTAACAATCATGAAAATAACAAGATGCACAGTACACAAGATTTTTACGTGGAAACCCAAGTCCTGGGGGTAAAACCACGGAAGCCTTTTAATAATAGTTGTCCAGAAATAACTGGATGATAAGTACAACTGTCTTATTGTATAGACTTCAATTTATCAGCTTCAACTGAAAGGAGGCTACGACCCCCTGTTTTACAGACTACAACCTGAAGGAAGCTACCACTCCCTAGTTTACCGGCTTCTACCGGAAGGAGGCTACGACCTCCTCTCCTTGCCCCGTCCTACCACCCTGATAAGTAGAATATTGCCGAACCTGTGGACCTGTCAAATACACTAACCTGTACTGATGATATGCTGAACCTTTGAACCTGTTACCACCGACACCTGTACTGCTGATATGCTGAACCTTTGAACCTGTTACCACAACCTGTACTGAACCTGTGAACCTATATTCTGATCACTGCCTTGCTGTCATGTAAATTTCTGCTCAAGTCATAATAGTCATGCTCAACAAGCTCTCATGACACTCTGCTGTCTAGTATACTGAACATATGAAATTGGGCTATTCAAAAGGAATCTTAACTACAACTGAACCTTTTTCACTTGAATACATCACTTTATAAAATCACAACCTAAAGTGTATTATGTAGTATGTATCATGACTAAACATTCGTATCATCACTGCTATATCATCTCATATCACTAAATCATCAAAGCTCATCACTGCTATACTTCAAGGAAGATTACAAATTCATAGTGCTGAATACATACTTGTATTATTGCTGCTAAATCATCTCATATCACTGAACATCAAAGCTTATCGCTGCTATAATTTACACAGTCAAGAAAATTACAAATTCATACTGCTGTATACATACCTCTGACTGTAGATAATGATAAGATGAAGACCAAGCTGTGTACCTGTACAATGTTGAAGATGAACGCTGAACACTGAATAGATAGATGAACTGTTAACGCCGCTACCGTGTATCTTAGTTAGCAGGAGGAGTATTTTTGCTGGACATCAATTTGAACCCGGAACTGTATAAGTTCACGCAGCCTGATACATAATGCTGAACGCGGTGGCTACAGTGCTGCATTAAATCTCAAATTTCATAACAAGACTGAAAATCTTCCTTCACTGGGCAGGCTGGTTGCCCACTGTCTCCGTAGTTGTACCGTAGTCGCGACTCGCTACCAAAACCTTGCAATATATTTACTTCCACGTCTTTTAAGCATTTTGTAGGCTTATCCGCGATATATCAATTCCCTAACAGATCGATTTCCCAGTTCGGAGTTGAATAATGTTTTATCATTATGGACATTCGTCTAGCATTGTCTCATGTTTACGTTTGTGGACAGAGCCGGCTTGGGAAAGCAATGGGCCGTGAATTAAAAGAAATTTGAACTGCTTTCCAAAAATCAGAACACCAATCAAGTTAAATTCGGGACTGCTGCCCTCGTCACCGAATAATTTCCTCAGTAAAAAAATATAACACGGCTTCAGTCCACCGTACTATCCTCTGCCTGGAATTGCCAAGGATGCTGCTATCGATTTTCCAAAATTTCCACTGCAAACTCTTAAAAAAAAGATACGACTATTTCAATGATGGGTCGAGAGCATTTTTCACCAACTTAACTCCAGCAAATGTAAAATACTGCCCACGGCTCCTTCTCCTCTGCCACGATTTGCTCCCAAGCAAGTCCAAGAATGGAATACATCAACCACAAAAAAATCGGTATTGTTCCTTGCTATCGAATTCTTCAATCACCACGAGTTTTTCCTCAGTCAACTGTCCACGGAAAAACCTCAGACACTTTTGCCTCAGTCAACGAGCTCACAATCTTCACATTCGTTGAACTCCCACGAATTGTTTGCACAATTGATAAGAATCATAAAAACATATTGCTCAGACTGTCATCTCCTTTTGCGGCTGTATATGTCTCTGCGGTGACCTCAGCTAGCTCGCTTGAGATCAGAGCTATATCTTCCCTTCAAATAAAACAGCAGATTCTAAATCGCAGAGCTTCACACGAATTTACACCACGACCCGAAAATTTCCTCAGTTCTGCCGGCTTCAGTCACACTATTCAAAAGGAATTTATCGTAGAGATAATCCACAGCTTAGTCAAGCGAGCTTAGAGTATACTTCTACTTTTTTGTTTTAGAAATCTAGGTAAATTTATATGGAAACTTAAAATAAAACCTTTCCTTAGATTAGGGAATAAATTTAATTAAAATGAACAATTTCCTTAATTTAATGATTTATATTTTATTTTTAGTGAACCATTTCCTATAGTTAAGTAAAAAAAATATTTTATTAGGATTTTATTTATTATTATTTAAATAATAAAATTATTTAAAACTCTCCCCCAAAGGTTTTTTTTAGTATGTAAGTCTTTAAGTATTAGGAAAAAATATTTTATTAGGATTTTATTTATTATTATTTAAATAATAAAATTATTTAAAACTCTCCCCCAAAGCTTTTTTATTATTATTATTATGTAAGTCTTTAAGTACTAGGAATACCTAGGGTAACAAAAGACCACGGAACATTTTCCCTCTCACCAAGGAACTTGAACATTTTACAGGGCTTTTGACAATGTCCCAAGGCCTCCAAGGGCTTCAAACTTGGGCTTGGGCAAAGTCAGAAGGTCTCCTTTGACGCTACCACTTACAAAACTCACAGCGGCTCCAAGACTCACAGTTGGCATCAATGACCAGGTGCTGTTGGCATCAATGACAACTTAATCAACAAACCCCTACTAGTAACAGAAGGGAGACAGTTCAAATCTTATCCGAGTTACAAATGGAGATAGAGGAAAAAAACTTTACTACCTTGGAGCTGGAAAAGGAGAAAAACGCTTAGTTCAATTCTTTTCACTCTGAAGAGTATTGGAGGCTAAAGTCCCGCAGCCTCTGGTTAAAAGCAGGAGACCGCAACACCTCCTTTTTCCATCAACAATATAGAGCTCGCCTCTCTCGTAATCACATTGCTGAAATTTCCTCCCTAAACAAGGCAGTCTATAAAGGCTTCGATCAAATTAAAGTGGCTGCAGAATCTCATTTTCAGAATTTATTTAAAGAGGACGGTTTCATTGATGAGGAGGTCACCTCTGGTTTTCTTAACCATATTCCTTCCCTCGTCAGTGAAGAGGAAAATTTCAATCTCTTGAAACCTTTTTCTGAGGAAGAAATTATCAATGTAATTTAGTCTATGGAGCATGACAAGGCTCCAGGGCCAGATGGTTTTACTCTACAATTCGATAGAGCTTGTTGGACAGTAATAAAGACCGATCTGCTAAGAATGATAAAAACTTTTCACCAAAAAGCCATAGTTGGAGGTAGTACCAACTCCACCTTCCTTGCTTTAATCCCCAAAGAGGTTAACCTTGGCACTTTTGATAGATTTAGACCTATCTCGTTATGCAATGCTTCCTATAAAATTATCTCCAAGCTATTAGCAAATAGACTAAAGTCTTTTCTAGGAAAGCTCATCTCCCCCATGCAGGGTTGCTTTGTCAAAGGAAGGCATATCTTGGATAATGTAATTCTAGTGTAGGAAGCTTTGCACTCTAGTAATCAGCAGCAAGAGCAAGGAATGCTCATAAAGTTAGACATGGCAAACACTTTCAATCGGGTAAAACTTTCCTTTCTTTGCAAAGTTCTTCTTTCCTTTGGTTTTAGCTCTGATTTTGTAAATTTGATTAAAGCATGCACTAACAAGCCTTGGATAGCTCCCTTAGTAAATGGCAGACCTGCAAACTACTTTTAGGCTACGAGGGGAATCCGTCAAGGCTACCCTCTCTCTCCTTTCCTCTTCATTCCGATGGCAGACTTGCTGAGCAAAAAACTGACAGCTAAAAGAAAGGCAAGGACAATCCCGAGCATAAGGCTGGCGAAAGGATTAGACCCTATTAATCATGCCTTGTTTGCATATGACTCTCTTCTTCTGGGAGGGGCCTCCTTAAAGATTGCAAAGGCTTTCAAAGAGATCCTTCAAAGCTTCTGTAACATCTCTAAAGCGCTTATCAACAAGAGGAAAAGTGCAATGTATGGGTGGAATGCAGACCAGAAAACAATCTTACGAATAGCTCATTTCTTGGGGTTTTCTAGATTTGCTTCTTGGGAAAAAATCAGATATCTAGGCTTTCCTTTAACACTGGATTCTAACATACTCTCGCTTTGGCACGAAGTGATAAGTAAGACCAAATTAAAAATTGCGTCTTGGGGAGGTCATTGGCTAACAAATGCTGGAAAACTCACTCTAATCAAATCGGTTCTATCGTCTCTCCCTATTTTCCAGTCCTCCTTCCTTCTGGCTCCAAAGTCCATCATGGATCACGTATCCAAGTTGATAAGAGATTTCCTTTGGAAAGGAGGTAAAGGGAATCAAAGCAAATTCCATCTGGTAAGTTGGGAGACAGTCAAAAGACCATTTATCGAAGGTGGCCTACATATTAGAGATCCAGGTTTGGCCAATATTGCTTTGGGAGGAAAAATTTTATGGAAGCTCTTCTCAAATCGCAATCACCCGGTAAGTCAAACTCTTAGGAAAAAATATCTTAAAGGAGGTTCTCTGAGAAATCTTCAAACAGACAATATTCCTAAAGGCACTTTAATCAGGAATCTCTGTCGCAAAGGGATTGACTTCTTTCAAAACGACTTCTTCCCCAAATGAATATGCTCCTCTCTGCTCTGATAGGTTTGGCACCTGTGCACCTACACGCAGCAGACAAATAGGGATGAGGTAAGATTGGAGTCTACTCTGTAGCTCAAGGTTTTGCTTCTCTCCAAGCCAACCATGCTTTGATACACACACCCGCTTTATGGAAGCTTGTGCAGAATCCTTTCGAGGTACCCAAAATAAACTTCTTTACTTGGGTGTTAATGCATAAGAAAGTTTTGACAAGTGAAAAATTGTTGAAGAGAGGCATTCTAGGGCCTCACAAATGCCCTTTATGAGGTTTGGCATTTGAAAACATAGAGCACCTCTTTGTGGATTGTTCCTTTGCACAATCAGTCTGGTTGCATTCCCTTCAAGGCCTAAACGCTCCTGTTCCCTCACAAGTAACAGTGGTGAGCCTCTTTTCCACTTGGAAAGCTCGATACCCCTGGGCGGTGACATCCAAATCTCAATGGAACAGGATATGGCAGACCCTCCCAAAATACATCTGCTGGAAAATTTGGCTTACAAGGAATGATCAGATTTTTAAAAACACTACGTCAACCTCGATGATGGTGGCAGCTAAAGCAAAAGCGCTTCTTCTAGAGACTATGGGTAATCTCGCTTCCTCGCTTGTCCCTTCACTCCTTCCTAAAGAGAGACACTGGTTGGGCTCCTTTATGCTTCTTGACAGGAAACAGGCCCCTAGACGACCCTTATCCTCCCCTGGCTGGCATTTACAGATCCTTGATGAAGAATTTCAAGTGTGGTGGAGGAAACAAGGCAAAACAACAGTCTTCTTTGATGGGGCCTCCAAAGGAAATCCTGCGGCAGCTGGTGCAAGTGGAGTGATTTACTCCCCCGGTGGAATACATGAAGTAACTTTCAGCTAGTGTTTAGGACATAGTACCAACAATCAAGCTAAAATCCTTGGCCTTCTAAAAGGCTGCTAGATTGCTCACAAAAGAGGTTATAAAGACCTACAAATCTTCGGAGAT
The DNA here is from genome assembly GCA_001517045.1 of Pseudotsuga menziesii. NCBI lineage: Eukaryota > Viridiplantae > Streptophyta > Pinopsida > Pinales > Pinaceae > Pseudotsuga > Pseudotsuga menziesii. The sequence goes on from LPNX010752746.1 coordinate 339,133, forward strand.
TCGAAAATTTTGATCAAAGCTTTAAATTCAGAAGATCATTTCAACAATCCTGCCCTTAACAAGACATTACAAAGGCTTCGTTTTTTATTGTGTGACTTCACTTCCTCCTCCTTTTATCGTATTCTACGCAGTTCGAACAAGGTAGCCAATTTGAAGGCAAATATAGGTTGTATTCTATCACGAGGCGCTCTCAACATGAATGATGGAGTCTGGACCATCCACATGGACTCCCATCCCTTAGTCATTCAGAAATTGAACAGACTCCTGGTTTGTGCAAGATTCGGACAGATTAGGGGGCGCTTTCTATAATGTCCTCTTCCTTTTAGGCCTTGAGGCCCAAAACCGCTAACCTATGTGATTCCTGTGGGTTCGAGCGGTTACTAATAGCTAAGGAATCAGATCAGGACTGATGCCATCCATAGAAGATCTAGGGCATCCTCACTTGGTCAAGAAGGGCCACCTGGGCCAAAGGCCACCTTCATGCATGCCATCTAAAGCATTATTTAATGATGCATGCACTTTTTAGGTCTCCATCCGCATGCATGCAAGTCAACGGCAAATTAGAAGATAAAGTGACCTAATTAGGTCAAAGATGAGGTTTTGCGCAGTTGAACTTTATAAATAGAGGATGAAGCAAGAGGAGACCTCACTTATGATTATTATTATTTTGGGAAGCTCTTGGATAGCAGCACAGCGTGCAGCACAGCAATTGGGGTTGGAGACAGAGTCTTCAGCTAACAGGATTTCGGCAGTGAAACATCTGTCCTAGTCTTATTCCGGGTAAGCCATACTGGTTCACCACTTGTTCTTCATTCATTCATCAGTTATATAGCACAGGGTATAGATTGTTGCAGGGGCACGGTGCAGCCGTAAGGGGGGGTTTTCAGCCAAAAAGCCCTAATCAGCTGTGGGGCCTCCAGATCTCAGTTTCCTTCCGAAACTCAGGCACCAGTCTTATCATCAGCTACATACTCCGGTACTCCGTGATTATCAGCTCCATCTGAGCTCATCCGAAGCCGTTATCAGCATTTCCGGACTCCCAGGGGCGTGAACAGCTACCTCACTGAACCTAGACGTTATCCTGCTTAGAGGTGTCAGAACTTCAACATACTCCAGCCAATCTCTCCGGCACAGCAAGGCTATCAGCCCTGCAAAACGGCGGATCCATCGGACACCTCCTTCCTTGAGGGCGTCACCTTTTTCTCTGATTGGGCGTCTTGCTGCTGGGGCATTCACCGGAGGCAGGATAGATCAGTTCCTCTCCGATCCAGTTCTCAGTACTTGCAGACTTTATCTGAAGCAGTCCAGCCAGTTATCAGTGGTAAGTGTGCATTCTATCTCACAAACCCTAACCCTAATTTTTCCTATAAAATAGGGATTTTTGCATGGTAGTTTGCATGCCCAGTTGTATCAGCATAATTGTTTAGAAATAGAAAATATCGGGATTTGGGATATTACAGTGGTATCAGAGCTATTTTCTTGGCCAGCTATGGGCTTAAGAGATGAAAAGTAGATGAATACAGAAGGAGATCCTTTTGTAACCTATAGGAGGAGGAAGAGTAAATACACAGAAGAATTTGAAGATATCCAGCTAGAGGATACCAATTCAGACATGGAACAGACAGGTATTCATTCGGATAGGGGAAAAGGAACGGGAGAAGAGGAGGATCGGATGGAGTTTCGCAGCTTGGTCTCTGCATTGCAAGACTTAGCCAAAGGACAAAAAGAAGTCCTCAATGCAATCAACAGACTGTCAGCGAAACCGGAACCAGGTATCAGCAGTACACCCCCCTCACCGGTAGAGCGGGGATCTTCCAGCAACAGTGGAAAGATGGCGTACACCAACATCCAGAACACTCCCCACATATACAGCAGACCTACTATCAGGCCTACCCTGCCTCACTTCTTGGCAAATACAGTAGGGGGCCCGGTCATGCAGGTAGAACCCAGCGAGCCTTTTGGGGCTTATTTGCAGGAGTACATGGACTTAGGGGATGAGTTTCATGCTGCTATGTCTTTCTCAGACTTCTGCAACTTGAAGAGCAGGAACAGGCCCAGGAATTTCAACAAGGGTTTCAATCACAACTATGAGCTGCAGAAAACCTTGGGCAGGTTAACCATCCCAAACTTTGATGGGACTCGCGG
>LPNX010752751.1:0-19433 GCA_001517045.1 Pseudotsuga menziesii
GTAAAACATACATGGTGAAGCAAAACCACGTACGTACTATGCCTTGATTAGTGGAGATAAATTATGAACGCTAATTGAGCTTCCCTAGGTTTCAGCATTTAATTTATGAGTGCATGATTGATGGCTGGCTGGAATTAATGACCTAATGGGACGTTACACCAGCCAATTAGTAGGCGATGTTGAATGCCATTAATTCATTCCTTGAATTCTGATTTTTAGCCATTTTTAGATTACCTGATTTCAGATCCATTGAGTATGCTGAAATCCCTAAATTATTTTGGGTATAATTACTAATGTTCAGCGGTGATTAGAGGGGGGATGAGGATTCACACCCATCGATCCCGGGGGAAAAAAATGGTGGGAATTGGTCGGCCTCACATGATTTGATCAATACAGCAGGCTCCCTTCTGGGATCTTTGCTCAGAGGGATGTTTGCGTTAGGAAGGAAGGGAATCGACATGGGAAGATGGAGCGACATCTCCAGGTTTGCGACTACATTTTTTTTTGGGATTAGGCAATTCCATCTTGGTTGACAATTGATTTTTGAGTGCTATGCGATCATGTAAGTAATCCCATATCATGCCCATGTTGTATTTGGAGTCTACGGTCTATTAGCCATTATAGGGATAGGTTTGATGACGTCCTCTCCGCTGACTAATTCCAAGCTTGTAGTTTATACACTATATACGTTAAGATGGCATTTTCTGCGTCGGTTGAAGTTCAGGCTGCCTATGTCTACTTGCTTATTTTTTTTGTTGATCTGGAATTGAATCCACTCTTGGCTTAGTTTTCTAGGCTATGCACTGGTGGGTACCTGGTTATAAACCAAAAATCGATCTCATTGCAAACTTAGCTCAGAGCTTGCGTGTGCTTTGGAGTGGACCTGCGTAGGGCATATGCATTTAATGAACCAACCATAGAGGATGCACACATTTTCTTGAGGTTTTCTGTGCTTTGTACATTTGCCTAATTTTTTTTCTCTCCTTTCTCTTTACATTTGTTGTAACGAAACCAGGAGATAAACCAAAAGCCCTGTATAAGTCGACCCCAATGGCATCCTTCCTAGATCGACAGGATTTGGTCAGGTCCATCTTGTTTAGCGGAGATCATGTGCTTAGTGGACCTATTCTTAATTTTTATGGCGTTAAAATGTTGGAATTTGTTTCGCCATTGTGTGCAGACCAACCTTTGAGGTAGTTTAGCTCCCGACAATAGTGGTTGGATTCGAGTCTTGTTCGTGTATAGATTTATTACAACAAGCATAGTTATCGTATTCTGTTATATGCGAAATCATCTCTAACTACTATTGGACTTATAGTATAGAAATTTCTTTCTAGGGGTGAAGTGTTCTTAACTTAAGCTGGTTATAGAAATCCGAATCTATAAACATCCTAGAGTTGATACGATAGGGTTCGCACTTGTGTTTTAGTTGAAATATCTACTACAATGTCTAACGAATGACCATTCCTTATCTACTGCGACTGTCTTGATATAGATTCCGCTTCCTCCTTGATATTGACCCGTGAGAATACTCCGCTTATGCCCAACTGATAGACTGCGATTTGTCTTGGTATAGAGCAATGCCTGCATGAATTTGAACCTTGAGATATAGGTTGGGACTGTCTTCATATGGACTGCATTTTTCTTCTTGATGTTGACTCTTGAGAATACTCTGTGTATGGAAAACTATTAGACTGCACTTTGCCTTAATTATAGACTGTGTATGAGGGGCGTTTCATCTCCAGTATAAGGCTGCATTGTCTTACAGTCTTCCTTGGGGATAGACTGCGTATAAAACTATTTTTCTCCAATGAAAATTAAAAGAAGCTGGGCAACTTTAATTGATGAAATCGACCCTATGTGGAGTGTTGGTATCTCTGATTTTATTTGAATATATGTCTTGCTGAAAACAAAATGGAACTGGGCGATTTCGGTTCATGAATTTGATCCTATGCCATTTGTTTGGTGTCTCTGATTGTCATTTGAAGGTTTGTATTATTCAAACCAGTGAAGCTGAGCAATTACATTGTTCGGAATTAGATCCCATGATAATTGGATAATTTTCTTTTTGTTATTGCTTATGCGAGGATCATAAGTAGGGTGGAAAATTCCCTTTTCTGAAAATTGATTCCAATGCTTTATATTTTACTGATTGTTTATATTTAAGTCGAAAGGGGACTAGGCGATTCTCATTTAACAAGAATCGATTTTCCATGTTAGTTAACTGAGGTAAGTGTAATGTTAGATCTGCATTATTGATCTCATTTTTAGAGAATTAATCTTTGAAACTTTTAACATCTGGACTACATATTTATCTATAGAGGGTGTGTTCCCATTTATGCTGGGGAAGCTCTCTCTTTGGGGAATCAACCCTTGATCCCTTTCTATTGACTATGTTGGATTTATGGCATAAATGCATTAATTGATTTAAGCCCTAATATATAATGTTGGATTTATAGTATAAGGGAAATGATTGATAACAGAACTTAGTTCTATAGCACAACATGTTGGTCGATAAAAGAAATTAAGGATGAAACTTGCATTCCTGAAATACATGCGAAGAATATGGTTTGTTTTGGAAATCATTGCAAAGGAATTTATGGCCTCTGAACTTTTGAAAAACCTCTATCTGGGAGACTTGAACTAATTACCTTAGGTCATAACCTCACAATAGAAAAGAATTATGTATTGGTACATATATGTATTTTACTTGTTGCCTTAATAAACTCTAGAGTAGAGGCCGTGCCTACTCTAGGAGTTTGACCAAAGATGGTTTATTATGTGGGCTCATGATGAGGTTTCCTATTTTGTATGAGGAGCTCATAACACATCACTTATGATGTAGATTGTACACCTTGATCGGTTATTATTTTATGAATAAAGAGGGATGCCTAACCTTTGGTTGACGTAGCCTCGTGGACGAGGTGAACCACGTACGCTTATGTCTCTTCCATGTTTTTCGCATCATGATGTTTTGCTGCCATCTCTGTGCATTGTCAAAATGTTTGTTTCCTTCATGTATTTATGTACATATGATCATGCTGGGCAAATGGATTATAGTACCATAAAGGAAAAAGGTGCGAAGAATGTTATTGCTATCATGATATTTAATTTTAATGCATACTAAGTCACTTTTAGGTCGCTATGATGTTGCTTTTTTGGTGGATGTGAGTAATACCTTCGGGACTTTACATTAAAGTTTACATTAAAGAAAATTTGACGAATGAACGTTTTTTTCAATACAAGTGGTTTTTTGACATTTCCAAACTTACGGTGGGACATGGTTATATGGGGTGCCATGTAAAACTGCCGCTAACGCGATTGTCTCACTTTTGTAGTAGCAGTAAAAGCAAACAATAATGACCCTTTTCTGCACATATTGGCTCCAAGGTATAAGAGGGACACTACATATGGTATCAGAGCGAAAGTTACAACGCTTGGACCTAATGGACTCGCCAACATGGAGGTATGTTGTGAATTATGTGTTTTGATTTCGAGATATTGTAATGCATGCTATAAAAGAAATATTGCTGAACTCTCTGCACATGCTTTTGAGAACTATGTGTAATGCATGAAGTTTGTTGCAGGCACTGAAATACATGAAGGGTTATTTGTCTAATTTGCAAAATGAGAAAATGAAGATACTAGTAGGCTTGTCTAAAGGAAAATACTTATGTGTTACGTACGTATTGATGAAGTAAAGTGCAAGTTGAAATTGTGTTTAGTAAGATTAAATGCATAATATTAACACATCAAAAAGATATTGAAGAGGAAGTAAAGCCTTGATATGATACACCAATATATTTTGTCGCAGTCAAATAGGAACATACTATCATGTAATTTGTTTATGGGGGTACGATGTGACTTATTTTGGGCAAGAATTTGTGAGCAGATAATGCAGGTGCGCATGGTTATGAGAAGCAGCATCACACAAGGAACAAAGGCAAAGATGAAATCCTTAGTAGAAATGGTAACATTTGGAGTCTGTATCATTCCCTGCTTATCATGGAAAGGTTTCCGGGATGGTAAAATTTGATTGGTTATATTGAAATTTCATAGCTTCGATAATTTGTTATGTTAAGAATATGAAAATTTAGCATAGTAGCTAATTATAGAGTCTTTTGGGATGATCTATATATATGCATCAAGTTATGTTGAATGTATGATGTAAGTCACTCAGGTCTAGAGGACTGAGGTAGAAATACCTTGATGATAAGCTATGGAGCATGGGGATACGGTATTGAACAAGTAGGCGTGAAACATCAAGTACGCCTAGAGATATGAAAGTTGTGTTTGAGGAGGAGCTTCCTAGGCTTTGGAAGAAATAATATGTCAAGTAGATATTATGATATTTTTATGTTTGAAATGACATCTCATGTATGTTATGGTAACTCACAGAGCATTGGGAATTTTGTAGGTGGTGAATTGTGGAAGTCCCAATTGAATAATTGAATGTAAATTAACTAGATTACGTATGAAATTTGTCTAGAGTGTAGCCAAGTGAATGGTAAAGTATCATGTAATGATTCTCATTATATTGCACTAAATATAGAGACTTGTATTGGATAAAAAAAAATGAATTCAAAATAAGAATAAATAAAATAATAGTAATAATTTTACATTATGCATAAATCTCAAAAAAAAAAAGGAGAACGATATAAAGGAAAGGGTAGGGTTTGGATAAATGGAGTTTTTTTTTACCCTAATGTTGGACGGATGAGAGAATGCAGAGGCGGATGGTGACTATAGGGATTTTGGTTCATCAGGTGTGAACAGGGTTGGGAGGCCCTTAGTGATTCTACACACCCTGATCGTGCTTGGGTATTTTCTTCCATACCAGTATGGTTAGCACATAGCTTCCATGTAGCAGGTTGAAAAGCGAGAGAGGATTTTACCTACAAGAGGCATGCTGCCATGAGGGTAGGCCACAGACCCAGTCACTCACGAGGATTAACTGAGGGGCACGTAATAAGGTGTTCGCCTTATTCCTCAGTAACCATGAGTCTCCCTATAGCGTGGATTGGACTGAGTTAACATGGTCTCAGCCATCACACTAACTCCCCACCATGGAAAGTGGGACATTTGAAGGGCATGAAGATGGTCATGGAACCCTTGATGTCGCTTGGAGAAATAAAAGAAATTATTAAACTATAAGGTTGTAAATAAGTAATAACTAAAACTCATGACTTGGAAGTAAAGTAATGGAAAGTACAACCTTAGGAAAAAATAAATAATAAATAAATAAAAAATAAAAATAAAAGAAGATTCTAAATCTTAACACATTGCACACACAAAAATAGCAAATCAAAAGCAAAAATATAGGAATCACATAAATGAAATTTAGGAATGGTTAAGTAAAGAAATCCTAAATTAGCAGATTGCATAAATGAATATGACATTACATAAATGCATATGACAAAAGATCCGGACATCTGGAAGACAGGACGTTGTTTGATGTCACTGGTGGTCAAAAGGGAGAGTAACCTCAGAAATAGATGTAAGTCAACCCAAAAATTTAACTCTAGGGAGAGTTCAAAGGATAACGAAAAAGAAAGTTGTGTTAGCAATTTTCCAAGTCACTGAAAGGTTACAGGTCTTAATGTGTAAATATGAATGAATGATGAAGACTAAATTGTGATGAATTATTGGTTTTACATTGATGTTGATAGGATGCAGATCTAAAGTAGTGTTTCAAGTTGGGAACATAATGTAATCCTCATGCGCATAAATATTAAAGTATGTATGATCTAACAAATAATCTTCGTAGGTCAGGCGAAGAACAGGTTACAAAGAAAAATTGAATTTCGCTCACCAGAATGTGAAAACAAGTGACGAGGACCAACAAGGTCAGGGATGACGAACAAGTAACACCGAGGACGGTGTTAATTTTAGGGGGAAAGTATGTAACACCCCCATCCCACCTTGAAGAGCCAAGAGCGACTACGACTCATAAAAAAATAGAAATGAATCATAACTGCATCCTAGAGGAGTGGAAAATCCTCACCACAGTGAGGTTACTCCCGCTACAAGTTAATCAAGGAATCTTGAGATATTCTAACATTATTATAAACAATCGAGAACAATATATGTATGATGGGGCTATACATTTGAGGTATGCATTTTGTAGGGCATGTAATGTTACCTATAACCATGGGACCTTACATGGCGAAATAAATTGAATACATATATATTTAAATAAATTATATGTAGAACATTTCTTATAAAAAAAAATAATGTAGAATACTATATATATATATATATATATGAGCAGCACATATAAAGTTACATATAATCATGGAAATATTATATGGTGGAACAAACCTCAGATGTATGATAGTAGAACCTTATAAACATGATAATGAAGAATGGGATATATATGTTGGAGACATATATATTTGTGATATAGATTGTATGTAAAACATACATGGTCAAGAAAAACCACGTACGTACTATGCCTTGATTAGCGGAGATAAATTATGAACGCTAATTGAGCTTCCCTAGGTTTCAACATTTAATTTGTGAGTGCATGATTGATGGCTGGATGGAATTAATGACCTAAGGGGAAATTACACCAGCCAATTAGTAGGCGATGTTGAATGCCATTAATTCATTTCTTGAATTCTGATTTTTAGCCATTTTTAGATTACCCAATTTCAGAGCCATTGAGTATGCTGAAATCCCTAAATTCTTTTGGGTATAATTACTAATGTTCAGCGGTGATTAGAGGGGGACGAGGATTCACACCCATTGATCCGGGGGGGAAAAATTGTGGGCATTGGTCGGCCTCACACGATTTGAGCAATACAGCAGGCTCCCTTCTGGGATCTTTGCTCAGAGGGATGTTTGCGTTAGGAAGGAAGGGAATCGACATGGAAAGATGGAGCAACATCTCCAGGTTTGCGACTACTTTTTTTTTGGGATTAGGCAATTCCATCTTGGTTGCCGATTGATTTTTGAGTGCTATACGATCATGTAAGTAATCCCATATCATGCCTATGTTGTATTTGGATTCTACGGTCTGTTAACCATTCTAGGGATAGGTTTGATGATGTCCTCTCCGCTGACTAATTCCAAGCTTGTACTTTATACACTGTATACGTTAAGATGGAATTTTTTGCGTCGGTTGAAGTTTAGGTTGCCTGTGTCTACTTGCTTATTTTTTTTGTTGATCTAGAATTGAATCCACTCTTGGCTTAGTTTTCAAGACTATGTGTTGGTGGGTACCTGGTTATAAACCAAAAATAGATCTCATTGCAAACTTAGCTCAGAGCCTGCGTGTGCTTTAGAGTGGACCTGCGTAGGGCATATGCATTTAATGAACCAACCATAGAGGATGCACGCATTTTCTTGAGGTTTTTTGTGCTTTGTACGTTTACCTAATTTTTTCTCTCTCCTTTCTCTTTACATTTGTTGTAACAAATCCAGGAGATAAACCAAAAGCCCTGTATAAGTCGACCCCAATGGCATCCTTCCTAGATCGACAGGATTTGGTCAGGTCCATCTTGTTTAGCACAGATCATGTGCTTAGTGGACCCAATATTAATGTTTCTGGCATTAAAACGTTGGAATTTGTTTCGGCATTGTGTACAGACCAACCTTTGAGCTGGTTTAGCTACCGACAATAGTGGTTGGATTCGAGTCTTGTTCATGTATAGATCTATTACAACAAGCATAGTTATCATATTCTGTTAGATGCGAAATCATCTCTAACTCCTATCAGACTTATAGTACAGAAATGTTTTTCGAGGGGTGAAGTGTTCTTAACTTAAGCTGGTTATAGAGATCCGAATCTATAAACATCCTAGCGTTGATACGGTAGGGTTCGCACTTGTGTTTTATTTGAACTATCTACTGCAATGTCTAAGGAATGACCATTCCTTATCTACTACGACTGTCTTGATATAGATTGTGCTTCCTCCTTGATATTGAGCCGTGAGAATACTCTGCTTATGCCCAACTGCTAGATTGCGATTTGTCTTGGTATAGAGCGATGCCTGCATGAATTTGAACCTTGAGATATAGGTTGCGAATGTCTTCATATGGACTGTGTTTTTCTTCTTGATGTTGACTCTTGAGAATTCTCTGCGTATGGAAAACTATTAGACTGCATTTTGCCTTAATTACAGACTATGTATGAGGGGCGTTTCATCTCCAGTATAAGACTGTGTTGTCTTATAGTCTTCCTTGGGGATAGACTTCGTATAAAACTGTTTTTCTCCAAAGAAAATCAAAACAAGCTAGGCAACTGTAATTGATGAAATCGACCCTATGTGGAGTGTTGGTATCTCTGATTTCATTTGAATATATGTCTTGCTGAAAACCAAATGGAACTGGGCAATTTGGGTTCATGAATTTGATCATATGCCATTTGTTTGGTGTCTCTGATTTCCATTTGAAGGTTTGTATTATTCAAACCAGTGAAGCTGAGCTATTACATTATTTGGAATTAGATCCCACGATAATAGGATAATTTTCTTTTTGTTAGGGTGGAAAATTCCCTTTTTTGAAAATTGATTCCAATGCTTTATATTTTACTGATTGTTTATATTTAAGTCGAAAGGGGACTAGGCGATTTTCATTTAACAAGAATCAATTTTCCATGTTAGTTAACTGAGGTAAGTGTAATGTTAGATCTTCATTATTGATGTCATTTTTAGAGAATTAATCCTTGAAACTTTTAACATCTAGACTACATATTTATTTATAGAGGGTGTGTTTCCATTTATGCTGGGGAAGCTCTCTCTTTGGGGAATCAACCCTTGATCCCTTTCTGTTGACTATGTTGGATTTATGGCATAAATGCATTAATTGATTTAAGCCCTATGATATACTATTGGATTTATAGTATAATGGAAATGATTGATAATAGAACTTAGTTCTATAGCACAACATGTTGGTCGATAAAAGAAATTAGGGATGAAACTTGCATTCCTGAAAGACAGGCGAAGAATATGGTTTGTTCTGGAAATCGTTGCAAAGGAATTTATGGCCTCTGAACTTTTGGAACACCTTTATCTGGGAGACTTGAACTAATTACCTCAGTTCATAACCTCACAATAGAAAATAATTATGTATTGGTACATATATGTATTTTACTTGTTTCCTTAATAAACTCTAGAGTAGAGGTCGTTCCTACTCTAGGATTTTGACCAAAGATGGTTTATTATGTGGGCCTCATGATGAGGTTTCCTATTTTGTATGAGGAGCTGATAACACATCACTTATGATGTATATTGTACACCTTGATCGGTGATTATTTTATGAATAAAGAGGGATGCCTAACCTTTGGTGGATGTAGCCTCGTGGACGAGGTGAACCACATACGCCCATGTCTCTTCTATGTTTTTTGCATCATGATGTTTTGCTGCCATCTCTGTGCGTTGTCAAAATGTTTGTTTCCTTCATGTATTTATGTACATATGATCATGTTGGGCAAATGGATTATAGTACCATAAAGTAAAAAGGTGCGAAGAATGTTATTGCTATCATGATATTTAATTTTTATGCATACTGAGTCACTTTCAGGTCACTATGATGTTGCTTTGTTGGTGGATGTAATAATACCTTCGGGACTTTACATTAAAGGAAATTTGACAAATGAACGTTTTTTTCAATACAAGTGGTTTTTTGACATTTCCGAACTTACGGTGGGACATGGTTATATGGGGTGCCATGTAAAACTATCGCTAACGTGATTGTCTCACTTTTGTAGTAGCAGTAAAAGAAAACAATAATTACCCTTTTCCACACATATTGGCTCCAAGGTATAAGAGGGACACTACCAATAATAAAATGGTCCAAGAATGGATTTGTAAATTGCACCAAAGAGGCTATGATTCCACGAGAGGGGAAGAGGAAAGAGGGGCCATGGGAGACCAAATCCTTGCTTCCATGTGTCAACACTATAAATCACCCAAAATTATGTCATGTGCCTTGAATAAGCCAATTATCTCATTTTTTTGACTATTTTACAATCATTGAATGCATGTGTTGGGTTGGTGGAAAAAGTCATCTCATGTTGTTATTGAAGTATGGGACTGACTACGCTTTTGTGACAGTTTTTTCAGCTGTCAATAATTAGTATGTAGCTTCTAGGAGTCCTTCCTTCTACTGTCACAAGTTATGCTAATTGTCTTCTCACCATTTTCTCATACCTATTGGAGTCAATCCTCACTCACACACACTCTCAAGAAGATCTACACTACTAAAAGCTATGTATTGTTGTTCATGACTTGCATAACCCAAAAAAATTGAACTTAGGGACATAGATGCAAATTTGGAAGGGAAAATCGATGGTTGTAGGTGAGCCAAGAGGTTGGGCGAGTTAGGGAGCCTTTCCCATTGTTTTCTCCTGCTAGTGGATGCTTAAGAATCCATGAATTGAGGCTATATTAGGTTCTTTAGCAGCCTTAATAGGTTACTCTTCTTCTATGCACAAAGAAGGAGCACTCAACAAGATGGATATCCAAAGAGAACTGTTGATCAGTGAAGGGGATTCATCATCCAAGTAGGGTGTTGTGTGGGGAAGGTATTATGGAATCCAAGCTATGAGAGTTGAATGAGAGCCATGTAGAGATATGAATGAGATTTTTTCTACGCATAGAAAATATATCATGTTTTGGGACAAGAGAGAGAATCATGTAGGTGTTTCTTTCATCCTGGTGGCCTCATAGCCCAGCTTGTGGGTGGCCTCTGAATGTTAAAGAATATGGGTTAGCAGAGTTCCTATAGTTGGTGTAAAATTACTCTTACACAACTAGTTTCTTGGATGTGGGTTGTTTAAATATAATTATTCTTATTTATTTGAATGTGAAATGTTTTTAAATTATAGAAATAATGTGTATTCTTGCATATGCATGTTCATTGTGTGTGGGACAATTTATTAGCCACTATGTATGGTTACTTATTTTCTGCACACGTATTTTATCTGTATGAATTCGTAATATGGGGGTTAGGGTGAAATTGGATTCCCCGAATCTATGTAATTTTCCCTCTCGTTAGTTAGATTGGGTAAGGGGGACGTTATAATCCTGAATGCAAATAAAAAATTTAGGATCTTTGTTGTTATAAGTTCTTTCAATGTCTTCAAGGATATAACAAGTAATAAACATAGGTCTGTCCAAATATTTGATTGTTACCAGGCCATGCTTAGTGAATTAATTATCAGAGTATCTTAGGAATCAATAGCCCACATTTCTCTTTTGTCTATAGAAGGTGAGAGGTGGTTTATACAGAAGCAGTAAAAGACACGTTGATTATTCTCGTCATTTTTTGGTTCTTATATTTTGGAATTGAATTCCAACTAAACCATAAGGAATCTTCCAAAATTGTTAAAAACCCCTTTGGGAGTGTGGTGATTTATCTTAATTGAGGGAAATTTTAAAAAATTTGCAATGGTACGGCAGAAATTAGGGTCCATACAAGACAAGATTTAACAAAAAAATATTGCGATCATTTTTTAAACACCAAGTCATCATCTAAATGTCTCGAGATCATGGATTTCAAAGAATTTTACTTGAACTATCCTTAATTTCCTCCAAGAAATCATTGATGATTTCTATCTTTAGTTTATTATCAAAAGTTTATTCCACAAAGCTTGTAACATCTTGAGTCTTTTAATTTTTATAAATTGGATAATTTGAATGTAGAAGGGCGTGGAATCTCTTCCTCTTAGAGAGATGTAGGGGTTCATAAAGAGCAATATTCCTATGTGTATATCTTCTCTAGAATCCAACACAACAATGAATTTTCATGTTCAATAGTCATTTGCACATTGGTTAGATTGTGTATTTCTTCTCCTATGTTCGTATTTATTTTATTTAAGTGCAAAAATGTTATTGTAGTGCATTAATGATCCTTCATAATTCAAATCTAATAACATTTATGATTCCATTTCTATTGCCTAATTTTGCAAGTTGCTTTAAGTGCAATATTTATATCTTCTAAACAATGTTTAAAGATCAAAATATCTTCTTGTGAATGTTAAGCTAACTTTACTTTCCATTCAAATTCCTTCTTCTTTTCTTTGTTTTATATTTGGTTTGATCTTTGAGTAAGATGCCAAGGAATTGTGAGACTTTACCTTTTTTGTTAGATACCATTAATCTTTAAATATAATATATTTTACTACCTTGTGGCATTGACCTACCTTTAAAAACTAAACAAATCTCACACTAATGTTATGCCAAGCTAAAGGTGTGCTAAAATTTCCCTTCAAGTAGTCAAATGACAACTTTTAGTGCTAACATATTTTGGCATCATTTCTAGGGATGGAATTGAAGATTTCCATTGGGAGAATGACCATGATTAGATATGAATTTGATGGTGATATTCATACACAAATTTGACTGGAGACATTTCACCTAGAGGCTCCATGGCCAAAGAATACATTTGAAAATTCACTAGTTCATAATGTCAATGTCGTCTGATTCTCGAATGAATGCTATAGTAGCTGCAAGGTTTTCTCTTATAAAGTTTTTTGTTGTCCATGTTTTTCCAAATGATGTTTCTATTATGGATGAATGGGAAATTTTCATTCCAATATTCAGAGATGATAAAGACCACAACCCTACAGAGAATTTGTTTATGTTTCATGAACTTATGTATCAGTTTCGAATTCTCCATGAAGATGTGTTAATGAAGAATTCCTTATGTATTCCCTTGACATAAATTCCTGACAATGGTACATATATATACCTTTTTCTAGAATTTTATCGTTGAAATAATTTCATTACATTTTCATAATCACTGTAAACAAAATTTTCTAACTGAGCTTTTATTTGAAAATTGTTGTGAAGAATTTCATTCAGGTTTTCAGCATGGAGAAGAGTGTTCTTATAACAACGAGGAAGATGAATTTACTAATGGAGAACTTATCCAAGCTATTAATGTTGATATATGTAACAATTATTCAGAAAATGATTTTAGTTATTCACATGATCAAGGTCATATTGATCTAGGTTCTTATGAGAACTTAGTGTTTATTAAAGACCACATATAATCAGCAATTGAAGAAGTAGAGATGGTACATGCTCATGCTCCTACTTTGAATTATTTTAAAGAAATTGTGTTGCATATTCTTCATTCTTATGATAATATTGTTATTTTGGATGCTACTAAAAAGATTATACCCAAGAAATTAATGAAAAGTTTTAAGGATTAGTTGTTCCCCTATTTGTAAGAAAATATATGATGTTTATAAGTTGTTCAAAGGATCATAACATGATCATGATATTTCCAATGGATCGAAAAATTGCATAGAAATTATTTTATTTTTTAACTCAGTTGGAGTTTTTTCATGATATTCAAGAGCCAATGAAAATTTAGATGGAGTCAATTTTTGTAAAGGTTCTAAATATGGTAGGTTTTGATATGCCAATCACTTGCAGTAATGAGTATATATTTTCCATGAAATTTATGTTGTTGATGTTCTATTCTTTTTTCTTTAGTTTATTGTTGACATGGTTTACAATTTTTTTTTGAAAAGATGCATTTGTGGTTAGGTTTTTTGAATTGTTTTTAATGGTTTTATATTTAATATATATACAAGATCTCCCTCATAGTTGGCTGTAGAGCTCACAATGAAAAAGTATAGGCCATAGTCCACCGCAAATCTCAAATAACTAGCACACCGACATAGTTTGTGGTTGGATCACATCCATAGGGATCAAATTTTTAAGAGATAGTTATGGAATTGGAACAATTTTTGTATTCCTCATATTCTTCTAGTTAAATGGTTCAAGTGTGAGTTATCCATGCCTAGCTGCATGTTATCACCCACATTCTTCTTGTTATCCATTTATCAAGTATCAGTTATTATATTCCTTTTATTTTTTATCTCACATTCTTCTAGTTTTCTGCCATGAATTGTTGGTTATCCATTCATCAACTATGAGTTATCCCTACATTGCTACCAGTTATCCATTCATTAGTTAGCTACTAGTTATTTTTTTATATTTTTTTTTAATACTTGTTTATTCTGAATTTTGAAATAATATCAATAGCCGATAATTAAAACATAAATAATCAGAAATTGTAATACTTAACTTACAGTAAGGGAAATAAATCTTACTTATATAACAGAGGAATTATATTAAAATCAACTTCTTTTGTTTCTTTGTCAAGTGATTCCTCTAAAATTTTCAAAGACGTTGCGTCTCTCCAGTCACTGAGTTCATGCATGTTGAGGCTTATCATGTATGCAGAACATTGGTGAACTCGCTGTTGGATTTTATCGGGAAATAGCCTCAGATGACAACTGTGAAGACAAAGTAGGCAAGTTTCAATTGACACCAGAAGGTGGAATTTATGAAAATTTAATTCTATAGAGTGGATTCACCTAATCATTTTAAAAAAATTAATGGATATTAGTAGATATTGGTTAGTAAAATTTAAAGTTTGTTTTTACTTTTTAACTATAAAACTCTAACTTTAAATTTTAAAGCTACTCTAGATGAAGTCTGAAGATCAGTTGCCAGACTAAAGGTAGGAGTCCATAATTTGTGTTGATGCCCATAAGAGTTTTTTGATAGTACTGAGTTCTCGAATATCCTCATTCGATAGAGAGTGTGATCTCATTACGATCATTTATGCATTTCAATTCAAGGGTTATTACAAAAGATATTGAGGTGTATTGCACAGGAAGAAATAATAGGGTTCTAAGAGCTAAATTTAGTTTACCTTAATCGAAAATATATAACATCATCTTTTTCACCACATCTCCACAACTACTCATATGACAGAAGATCATTTTATTACAGAATCCTGTATAAATGCTTTTCCTAAGTAGAATTTTTTTTTTCATAATCTTCTGCTGGATACTTCTCACTATCACTCTATCCATCTTCATTATCTTGATTGATTTCATATGCATGATACTCATCATCATTCTGTAGGCTTGTTCATTATGTTCTTGTTCTTGTTCATATGTATTTTCTTCCAATTGATCATTGCAATAAGTGGTGTCTGCATTTTTATTCTGTCACTTCTCTCGATTTTCGTAAGATTCATCGATCTGTATCTCTTCATATCTACATTTATTCTCTCTAACTTCTTGAGATTCATCGACCTCCACAAACACATTTTGACTTTTAGAAATAGATTTATTCCCATCATTTCTTTGACTGTCAGAAGCAGATTTATTGCAATCATTGCTTTGATCTAAATCAGAGGACGACGAATAAGGGATATCAAGATCAACATGAAACAAGGGCAGAGACTTCTTACAAAACTCATTTGAAATCCATGGTAATTCCTCTGAATTCCCTTGATTCGATTCATCGGACTCCACCATGACAACATCGACTAATTCTTGTCCTATTTCTACTCTGTAATATATATTTAAACAAAGTTTCTCTAATTATTCTTGACAACGGTCTACAGAATCAGAGGTGATTGTTGGTTAGGAGCTCCTAATCCTATAGCTAGAGATAAATAATGTTAAGGTGATAAATTTACCTGTTAGTGGATTCCCTCTTCGGTGGTTTTATTGCCACAAATTTTTCTCTCCTTTTCGCTGGTTTTCTTATCTTTGCAGTAGATTTTGATTTTTATATATTTTTTGTTCCTTGTATATATTAGCTTTCAAAGGAAAATAAATGGTCAACATATTATTCATTTGTTACAAATGTTACAAGATCTCCCTCATACTCGGCACTATTATTCTTGGCCGCAATATTATTTTTGGCCAACTTAATATCGACAAACGTTACAACATAACGTTACAAGATGGCCCCCATACTGGGCTGTAGAGAACCTCTCGGCACAATAACTTGTATACAAGTGGTGACATCATTTAGTAAATTTTTTCTTATTTGAACAGTTGTTCCATGTGCAATGTTGATTAAAATGTGTGAAATACTGAACAAGTCTTTAATGTTCATTGCCATCTTGATCCAAATAATTGATTTTAGTATCCAAAACAATGTGTCACAAATAGATACCTTGAATCCCACTATTTAATGTGAAGATAGATCATCTCACTCTAATTATAAGACACAAAGGACATTCAAAGACTTCACCAAAGAAATATTGTATATGACCTTATAATGCATGATGCATCAAATTTGTGACCAAAATTTTAGTGAAGTTCAAATAGTTGTTTTCCTTTGCTTGTCTTCTAGATTGATTGTATTCTTTCTTTTATTAGTGTACTTGTCCTCTTCATGGAATCATGTTCACATGATCGATTCATTATATGCAAGAGAGTTTGTTTCCAAAAAAAAAGTAATACCATGTACAAATAACCATAAGGCCAAATTCCACTATGCACCAATAAACGAAGCACACACACAAATACTCTACAACCTCCTTATTCAATTTCTAGGATGTTTAAGATACAATATAAAAAAATGTATTTTTATTAAGTATTCACTTATAACATTCTAAGCACTTTAAACTCCCAAATTCTAAATTGTAGAAATGTTTGACTCAAATTCGAAATTACTCTCAATATACTAAACTTGCAGAGCCTAAACTCCTTGTAACTTCCAAAACACCTTATAACCCATACAATTTTGAAATAAAAGTATTATATTCTTTAAATTTTTATTTCAATAACATCTAAAATTACAATGTCTTTTATATCAAAATATTATTTCAATAACCTCCTTTGGAAATATTAAGAATCTAAAATATGGAGACCTTCATTATTTTAATTCAGAGTGACCAATAAACACTTTGTTATAATTCTTTGTGACCTTTTAAATTAATGCAATAATCATTATAAATACAAACAATTATAACTCCATTACAAATTTGAAATACAAAACCTTCCATTATAGACTTAAAAAATCAATTTCAAAATATTTCATATATTCTTGAAATTTCAATCACAATACCTAGGGCTATAGTTTAACAATTATATAGTTTAAAATTTCAAATCACAATACTCACTATTGTCCATAATACATTTTCAAATTTAAACAAAGTATTTTGTATAACTCAAAGATTAAAAGTACTTTGTGCTATAATTCTCAAATTAAAAATGCAATACTCACTGTAATTTGGCCATAATATATTTTCAAATTCAAACATAGTATTTTGTATAACTCCAAGATATTAAGAGTACTTTATTCTCTAATTCTCAAATTGAAAATGCAATTTTTTCACCGACCGCCATGGATGCACCCTTAATAACAACTCATCAATTTAAGATTAATCCCACCACTCAAGTATAACCAATGCTCGATATGCAATTTCCTAGCAAGTATAAATAGTAAAATGTGAGTTTTAAAATTGTAAGGTTTCCAATGTCTTTAATATTAGGTTTCTATTGAGTTTTCTATTCTCTTTCAAGCCCCCTTCACTAGAAAAAGATCATTCTTGGGGACAGTGAAGAAATGCTATCAAAACCTCATTTTCAGCCAAGAAAACATGTAGATTTCACGTCTTGGCTCAACAACCTATAATTATTGAGGTATTCTTTATTGTATAGATATTAAATTAAAACCATTAAAAACAATTCAAAAAACCTAACCACAAATGCATCTTTTCAAAAAAAAAATGTAAACCATGTCAACAATAAACTAAAGCAATAAAACATTCTAAAACTAAAACAATAAAACATTCTAACAACTTAAAAAAATATATTAGTAATAATATAAAACAAAATAAAACAACTTAAAAAATATATTAGTAACAATATAAACCAAAATAAAACTATAATACAGTTTATTGCAATAATGATTAAAAAACACCATTGCGCCGAGAGGCGCTCTACAGCCCAGTATGGGGTAGATCTTGTAACATTACGTAACATTGTAACGTTACGTAACGTTGTAACATTACGTAACGTTACATAATGTTATGTTGGCTATAAAAAAAATAGAACATAATGTTATGTCGGCTATAAGAAAAACACAATATGGGGGAGATGTTGTAATGTTTTTACTTAACAAAATAATAAAAAATGTTGGCCTTCCACATGGTTTTAAAACCATAAACCATGTGGTTGTAAAACCATAAACCACGTGCATGGTTTTAAAACCATGTGCACATGGTTTGCACATGGTTTTTATGCACATGGTTTTAAAACCATGCACATACGTAATAAATGTCGGCCAAAAAAATGTTGTAGTCTTCGTAACTAACAAAACAATAAAAAAATAAAAATTTAATTATCCGTAGAAAAAAATGGGTGAGGAAAAAACACAATATGGGGGAGATGTTGTAACGTTTTTACTTAACAAAATAATAAAAAAAGTTGGCCTTGCACATGGTTTTAAACAAACCATGTGCATGGTTTTAAAACCATGTATGAGGAAATATTGTAATGTTAGTTCATAACAAAATAAAAAATAATAAAAAATATTATATGTGGGCCATAAATAATATTAAATATTAATAATAAAATATTATATGTGGACCTTAAATAAAAATATGTGTCTTTTGGTTTGAATCAAATCAATGGATACCTACAAAGAGATTTGATCCCTCTCGACGCTTGATAGAGCCTAGGATTTGGATCTACACTGGTAAAAATCCAATACATATTTCATTTTTGAGCCGAGAGGCTCTCTACAGCCCAGTATGGGGGAGATCTTGTAATGTTACATAACGTTATGTAACGTTATTTTTATTAATAAAAAAATAGGTTTTTTAATTATACCAGCGTAGATCCAAATCCTAGGCTCTATCAAGCGCCAAGAGGGATCAAATCTCTCTAGGTGCAAACCTCTTCTTAGGTATTACACTCAATGAGCTATCAACTTTGGTGTGTCCTATATATACCATTGATTTGATTCAAACCAAAAGTCACATCTTTTTTATTTAAGGTCAACATATAATATATTTATTATTAATATTTAATATTATTTTTTATTTTGTTAGGAACGAACATTACAGCATCTCCACATAAATGGTTTTAAAACCATATGCAAGGCCCTCCTAAAACCATGGGTTGTTTAGGAGGCCTTGCACATGGTCTTAAAACCATTTGCAAGGCCCTCCTAAACCATGTAGAATAAAACCATGGGTTTTTTTAGGAGGCCTTGCACATGGTTTTAAAACCATGTGCCAGGTCCTCCTAGCCCATATACAATAAAACCATGGGTTGTTTAAAAGGCCAACATTATTTTGCAAATAATTCAATTTTTATTTTTTTATTATTTTGTTAGGTAGGAACATTACAACATCTCCCCCATATTGTGTTTTTTTTATGATCTACATTTTTTTGGGGGATAATTAAATTTTTACTTTTTTATTGTTTTGTTAGGTAGGAAGATTACAACATCTCCCCCATATTAGGTTGTTT
The DNA here is from genome assembly GCA_001517045.1 of Pseudotsuga menziesii. NCBI lineage: Eukaryota > Viridiplantae > Streptophyta > Pinopsida > Pinales > Pinaceae > Pseudotsuga > Pseudotsuga menziesii. Next base: position 19,253 of record LPNX010752751.1, read on the forward strand.
TTCTTGCCGACATTTTTTATTAATAAAAAAATAGATTTTTTGATTATAAAACAAAATAAATGTCGGCAAGAAAAATCGAGGAGGGGGGGTATGATAGAGGAGGGATGGAGCGAACCGAGGAGTGGGGCAGAGGTCGAGGGGAGATGTTGCGGGAAGAGGGAGAGGGGAGAGAGGGGGGGAG
>LPNX010752751.1:23698-47231 GCA_001517045.1 Pseudotsuga menziesii
CATCCCACATTCAACATAGCAACAATACACAGTATTCTTAAAAATGCATTCGGGGTTTTATCCTAACTCCTTTAACTGGTTTGAAATAAAAATATTAAGTTTACAAGTTTTTTCGCAACAGACTTCTCTGCAACAAGCCTTCTGCAACTGACCTTTCTATAAAGAGAACTCCCTTTCACATTACGGATTACAAAAATCACTTAATTCTTTAATATTCCTACCCTTCTTCATTTTCGCTTCTGCAATGCGGATTGCGTATTGTAGAATCCCCATTCATTTTAATGAATTTTTTTTTTTCTGCATTCTGCAATGAGGATTGTGGATTGCGGAAACCCTTACATTCAACCCTTTTTAATTTCCTCTTTCCACATTCCATATTGCAGATTGCGGATTGCATAAACCTTAACGTTTTCACAATTTTATCCTTTCCACTTTCTGCATTGCTCAATGCATATTGCAAATTGCAGAAACCTTAACATTCTCACCATTTTTCCTTTCCACTTTTCGCATTCCGCAATGTGGATTGCAGAAACACATATCTTCTTCATATTTTTAATTACCGCTTTCCTCTTTCCACAATGCAGATTGTGGATTGCGGAAACCCTTAGGTTCTTTAGAAATTACCCTCCACTTTCTGCTTCCGCAATGTGAATCGTAGATTGCGAAGACCTTAAGTTTTCTTACAGAATAACCTTCCACCTTCTGCTTCCGCAATGTAGAGCAGGGGGTTTCCCCCCATTAGTAAAATTCATAACCCATCCATTCATGGCCATACACATATATAGCATGAGTGTTACACCATTATCAAGCCATAAAATTAATGCAAGTTACAGTCCCTTATACCAGCAGGGGAATCACAGCACCTCCTAAGAAACACATCCATCCATCCTAAGAACTGGCATTATCATTTTATGGACATTGGAACACACATTCATACACATGCAGATATATCCTGAGCTCAATACTATTAGACATTTCCTACAATTCCATCTGCGTAAAAGACCCCAACCGCAGTCCCAAGTTCATCCAAATTAACATTGAATATTCAACACCAAGTTGAATAAACATATTTATCGAAAGGACTAAGAAAATCCCCCCGCATATGAATCAGTTCAATTTGAAAACAAGAAGAAGAATTTTACTGTACATTAAGGAATACAAAATGCGATAAAACCAGCCCAAGAATTTTCAAACAAAAAACCTCTATTACTCGCTTCAATTTCAAGCAACTTTCAAGCCTTACCATAATGGTTGGCGCACTCAGTTGTTGAAACCACCTTCAACTATGAGAAATTTAGGGAGCGATACTGGAGCCCTACACCACTCAAATCAACAAAATCAATTTGCACAAAAGAGGCTATATTATTCAAATAATAATCCTTGCAATGTTTAAACATACAGTATTGATTCTTGAATAAATAGATATTTTCATACTAATACTGCTACAACTTTAACCTAGGCATATAACCCCTTTCGTCAAACATTAAATACTACCATTAGCTTGCATACTAATACCATAATATCAACACCATCAAGCCCTTCATCAAACTTCAATATAAGGCACAAGTTCTACTAGCTTATATTCCACGCACTTAAATCATTCACAAATAAAGATAGAGCTCCCAACGTTCCATGAGAGGTGTAAAATGAGCACAACAGAATGACATCAAAATCTATAATTAAGGTGGTCGTAAAACATCTTTATCAAGCAAAGGACGTCTAATAGATGAAATCATAATCGAAATTATATACTAAATCCTTTAGTTGTATTCTTTACTGTACAACTCGTTGATAAATTGTAGTATGAAAACTGTCATTGGAACACAAATTTTCAAGCATGGTGAACGTGATTCTTCTCAGAGAAGCAGTATTTACAATGAAGGCCAAAATGTAAATTCAATTGGAAACAAGCAAAAGCATGAAAGAATGGATGACTTGTCGTACACATTTAACAAATAGCATTTAGAACACCATCAATTATACTCAGTGATTTTTAAATCTTTTGGCCATTTGCATCATAAGAAAGAGAACCAAGGTAAATATGTTAAAAGAATACCCAATAGTTATACTCAACGATTTTTCAACCTTTTGGGAAATCACAATCTGCAGTTGAAAACACAACAACTTGAAACAAAACCTACAGGATCTCAAATAAATAAAAAGGATATGTTCCTAAGCTGAAAATCCACACCGATTTCAACTATCCAATTGATCGGGTTCTTCAAATTAAAACTCAAATATTTTTAACAAACACACAGTATCTCAATTCAGTTAATGGATCTAGTTTTTTACAATGCCGAAATAAACGTTTTCCATAAGTAATTAGCAGCTAGAGCAAAGCACTCGAATAAATTCAACATATAGTTAATGGCTGCGTTTTTTCTAGTTTTTCAGAAGAAAAATACAAATCAACATAAAACTTAGGTTTGTTTTTCCATAGAATTTAAGGAAAATACCATAAGTCAATTCCCCTGCATTGTTCAAGATCTATTTCATAAGCCCATTCAATAAAATAATTGAGAGATACATTACGAGATTAACTGCTATGCAAATAGAAACCCTAGCTCACACAATCACTGGGAACTCAAATGTATGCCACAATAAAGACCGGAATTCGAAGCTTGGCACTTTCCCCCTTCTGTGAACTCTTCTGCAAAAGACGAAATCATGGAAGAGTACGAACTGTTACAATTTCTTCCGAGTGTAATCCTGCAAAACTATCATGTTAGCCCATTCTTAAGGGTCTAGTGTTGTAGCTGGCTTTGATACCCTATGTAACATACCTCTTATACCTTAATTCTATTATGGATGAGAAAGGGGTAAAAAAAAATTGTTTCCTTTTGTTTTCTTTGAAGTACTTAAATGTTTCTTTTAACAACCATCCTCAATCAGATATAGCACAATGGAAAGGTACAAACTAAACATATTATAAACTGAATCACTTAAATATCAAGAATCAACGGTGTTAACTGGATCACTTTGAATCATTTACAAGGTTAATGTTGGCATTCAGAAATTCCAACCTTTTTCACACACACACAACCATTCTTTCTAACTTTATCACTTGTAATATACACCAAGAGGATATTTATCTTATAAAATGTATGAAGTCATTATCCTTAAACGAGTACTCATACCTTTGAGAATAATACCTTAAGACCCTGAATGATAACAATGAAACATACTGTAAGTCGACCACAAAAATGTGTCAGTTACCAAGACGAAACGAGTCATCTCCTAAATAACAAGTGAGTTTATCCATTTTAGTCCTTTTTAAGATCCATGTTTTGAATATTAGTGAACATATGGGTAAGGATCGAACATCCATAATTCTAGCTGTTTTTCCACATTCGACTCTATACAACTTAATAAATTAATTTCATTGGCGGAAACATTCCATTGTTATTTATAACCTTGCAAGCATTTCTTTTATCACAGTGTTGGTGATCTTTCTATAGTATTTTATACACTACAAGTACCGAGAACAATACAAGGAAAATGGACATGTAACAAAAATAAAGAAAAATAACCATATAGAAAAAATACCATAGAGGCACCAATGTAAGTGGTTCACCCCAAACTTGGGGTTACATCCACCAAATGGTTTCATCTTGTATTATTTCCCAATAATTAGTTACAAGCCGCCCATCTGAGTTGCCATGCCACTTTTAATTTGCAACAAGAAAGTTTCCATATATTCTTCCTGCATTAGGGACTTCCTCCCGTATAAAAGAATGCTCTACTAATATCTCTTAAAAACAGTGCACCATCAGCTGTCATGAATCATGTCTAATGAAATTTGACAAATGCTTAATACTACATACTTTGTAACAATAATCATCAAGAGTGTGTTGGTCATTTTAAGGAAACATGAGTCTAAAATGAAATGTACCCTTTATATTGCTACCTTTTTATCAACAATAAAAGGTCATTTCAGTCCTAAGTCACAAATTCCATTAATGCATGCATAAGGTGGCACTAACAATCAAAGTTTTACTTTCTTCATCGCTACATTACTTGATTCCGGTTCATACTATTGTTTCAAGTGAGATATTAAACATTTTTTGTTACCATTTATTAGTTCCATAAAGTCATTGCCTTTCTTAGTGCTTTCAACCTTGTTCGCACACATTGTTAAATCAGCTAGTAACAGTTATCCTACTCAATAGACATCATTAAATGCATCAAATAAAACACAATGTATAGATAAGAGACAAGATGCAAAAATACATGGTTCACCCTATCCAAGGGCTACATCCACCAAAATCGCTTATCCTTTTATTACTTTACCCTTCAAGAGGATTACAAGTCCGCAGCACATTCGCTGGGATTTTATTTCCCTATCTCTCTTTCATAGGTATCACAAAAATAAGCCTTATAACAAAGCCTTCCAATCATGGACAAGGGATGCTCAAACCTTATATTTAAATAAAGATCTTAACTATCTAGCCCTTAGTAGCATAGAGCTAAAACCTTAAAACAGGTAGAAAGGAAACTCTAACATCTGGCTTAAAGTATGTTGATATCCAAATAGCTTATACATTCTAGAACCATAACTCACATATGGACTTAAATGATTTATTTAATATAAAAGAGATGGGCCTCTTCTCTTAAAATCTTACTCCCTTAACTCTCTCAGTAAGATTATATAAAAAATAAAATAAAAGGTCAACCTCTCAAATCAAAGATCACCACCAATGCATGAAGGGACCTCTACTTAAGTCAAAACACAAATAAAAAACTATGGGCTGATTATTCCTTAAGGCCACACATGAATGGTTAAAGATGTTATGCACAGATCGTGTCAAAGCTAAAAGGGTTATCCTTTACAATAAGAGTACAAGCGATGCTCTCCATTGATGGTAAAGCATGCCAGGGTTCATCGCTTTTTTCAAGATTTTGGTCCTCTCAAACTGATATAATTTTTTGCCGAGAACTACCGAGAAAATAGTGAAAAGGAGAGACGGTGATGTTAAAAGCATCATTTTTTATACTCTAAGAGGAGAAGTGTGATTAGTGTTGACCTTTAGTCGACCAATCTATTAGGGTCTAAGCCTTATTGACACACACTATCTTTAGAGGATTCTGATTTATGAAACACAGGCACAACTTTCGCTTTTCATAAAAGAAAAATATAGTCTCACATATGATATTGAAACCTATAAATCTGATTTCCAACCCAAAAACTGTAGTAGACTTAGATCTACAATCGTGGCCACAGTAAGAACTTGCAGCCGGTAAAATTGAGCTCACGATTGCACTTTTTAACATGTGTAAAGGAAAAGGAATTGCGAACTCATTCACCATCCAGGGAATCCATAGTGTTGAGCGAAAAATGACTTGTCCTTAAAACCCAATGCAACCCTAAGCCAAAAACAGAATACCAGTTTTCCTTATGACAAGCATCTATGAACCTATAGAGGTATCCTTACTAGTTTGAAACCACATGCGTGAGACAAAAGAGGGGATTAGAACCATACGATTGAACTATATCCACCTTATTTGGCTCTAATAGGAGTTTGTAAGATAACGAGACCTTTTACCAATCCAACCTTTCGACGGCACTTCACCTCAACGATTTTCTCTCCATATCTAAAGAATACTCAAACTAAGAACCACAAATAGTGATTTACCTGGCTCAATCTATCAACAGGATTGTCCTCCACTCGCCGCGATTCTCCCCAGTCGTCCACTCATCAAAGTGCATAGGTTGTTCTCCATAACCCAGAGGTCATCCTCTTCTCGACCTGCAGATCAATTCCATGGTACTACGCAGTCTCGGCTGAGCCATCCCAGCAAGCAAACCCCACCCACAAAATAAATAATGGGTGAGTATAAAAGAGTGTAAAGACTCCCCCTCCAGCACTCCCACAACCAAAATTTATCCTCATCAGAACCCTAGTGCTTCCAATATTGGTGCTTACAAATTCCCGTAATGTCTCCACAAATGGTGGCTATGAGTGAGGTAAATAACCCCTCCACAATCTAAGCTTCCCAATAGTTAATGCCATAAAAGTATCGCCTCCTTAAAAGGTGACTGCCAAACTGGTAACAGGTCCAAAAAAACCCTCGACTATAATCAAGATAAATTAATACTCCCTTGAATATGAGTATTTTCTTATAAAGCTTATATATGTGTATTAATGTACATATATAATTGTATTTACCTGAAAATGCGTTGTAGGTATTAATTCCAATATGTATATATATACTATATACAATTGTCTTTATTATATGGCATTCCATTTGTATAAGGAGTTTCACTATTGTATAGTGTTCTATAAACACGTTCAACTTCTTTCACCATATAATGCTTCCCTTATTATAATGAAATTTATTCCATATCTATATGTTCTCCTATTATATGCATGTATTTGTTTTTTTATATATAATATGCATGTCTCCTACCTTCTGATACCCTTGATTACGGGGGGTGGAAGTAACTTTAACGGGGTGAGGGTTTATATTCCTCCTAAACCCATATTTCAATTTTCTTGTATAATTTATATGTTGTACTTAAATTCTTGCTTTATGCGATAATTTCCTCATGATCGAGCCCTAGGCTTGCTTGTCTGCAAAAGTAAGATACCAATTAAGCATGTGAGAAAACAAATAAGTGGTTTAAGGTCAAAGGTGAGGACAATGGTGGGTTCCTTCGTCAAGACCGCGATGATACCCTGTTACTTTTATTCATACTCTAAGTTTCCTCTTATTGTTTCCCTTCCCTAGTGGATTAGTTTCCAGTCGTTTTAAGTTTCTCTGAAATATTAAGTATTCTAAGCTTATCACTTAGGAAATTAACTTGCATAAGCTGCATGGTTTTTGCTTCTGGTGGGGCCTTGGCCTTGAGCTCCTCACCAGAAGCAAGTACAATAGACAATTGTAATCATAAAAATTAAGGCGACGCAACAAGGACATTACATTGGAATTACCACATATAGACTAAAAAATATTTAGGGTAGTTGGATCTCCTTCTTTCCAATGTACAAATGTTGAAAACTTACATTAACTTATTGTCTTTATGATATCACAATACACATCATTTTGTCTTATAAATTTAACGATGATGATAACAACTATTGGGTTTCCATTTTTTGTGTACTTTGGTGCAATTATATACATAATAGCAACAATGTATATCATATATATAACACACCAGTTTGATTATCACTTAAGCACCATGATATTAATGTGTTGATAATGATGAGAACCATTGAGGTGGTTTATTGGATAAAAAACATTGTTTTGTCATTTCTGACAACATAAAATGAACCTTAGGCTTAATTATTTATATATGTCCCACATTCTTTAGTGAGTTTAAATAAATTCAATGCACCAAGATATTTATTTTAATTCTTTTTCAATTACTCATAACAAAAACCAAATAATTTTTATAAAAAATATCGATACTTGAATTTTAATTATTACATTTTTACAATGATTGTATTAATGTGTTAAATCATGGATTAATATCTATTCATTTTAATATTTAATCATCCATATATTTAATCAACAATATAACATTTTACAACATTGGGTGATACAATAAAATAAGAAACTCATTTTACTATATATGATTAAGAGATCCTTTGTCGTACAAAACAAGATAATATAAAGGTCCACAATAATCAAAATCTCAATATATAATTGTTATATTTATTGATAAACCATGGTTATAAAGTTGGAACAATATGTCCAATACATTAAAAAAATGCCTAATTTTCACAAACAAACATCTTAAAACATACAACTTGCAATACCATTCAATTATATTGATTGCCATTCTTTCATCAAAAAGTTCGTTTCTCGAGTTTCTTTTATACATTTGCATGTATTAAACCTTTTCCTACTATTTACATAAATTGAAATACCAAAAATACCCTTTTGAAGAGGACACATTGATGTGGGCCTATATTTTTTTTTTATTTTTTTTGGTTGTGTACTTTTTACATTGTTGATTTTTTTTTGAGCTCCTTATAAGTTGCGGATAGGATCTAAGTGTGTGTTTTAAAAGAAAATGAAAAAAAATACCATACAAGTTAAAAACGTATAAGTCATATACTAGAGGATAGAGGAATAATTGATGAGTGGCATCAAGTTCCCTTCTTAAGGTGAAATTATTGATAGGGTGTATTCCTTTCAAAGAGGCCAATAAAATTACCAACATATTTCTAAATGCCTCAATCGATGTATTTTCAAGGTCTTAAAATACCTCAAGCAAGGGTTTTAACATTTTTTAAAATACCTCTTTCGAGGGTTAATCAAACCATTCATGGAGGGATTTATCGTCTTATTAAAATAATTTGATCGAGCTAACTTATATATTGAGATCCGAGGAACCCTTTTGAAGAATATGTGTTTTAAGATTATTCTTTTCTAGATATTATTATTCTATTACTTTAATGTGGCATAGTATTTTGAAAGTTTAAAATAAACTTATTAAACATTGAAATGCATGCTTTAATTAATTATAATTTTAAAACTTTTTTAATAAGGTTATTATTTGAGTTTGTCACATATTCGTTATTAATGATTTATGGCTCATGGTTTTGGTTACCCATGATATTTTATGTGATTAACTATATTTAAAGAATTAATGAACACCATCACAAAATTATTCGAGAAGCCTCCGCTTTTATTTTTAGTAATTATCTTAACGCATGTTTATTGTTAGTCATTCATGGCCCATGGTATATGATGAGATGAATTATATTTAAAGGATTGGAGAAATCCATTGTAAAATGCCTTATGAAGCCTTCACTTTGGTTGTCTTGATGGGATTCACTAGGTCATAGGGTGATAGATGATATATTTTCCGTCAAGCCTAGTTTTGTGGTAAATGGTTTCAAGGGTAAAACTTAGTTTTACATGTATTATGTTTTGCATGTATGTATTCTTCGTTCTTATTTATGCTACTTTTGTCAAAATGTTTCCTTAGCATATTAAAGAATACCCTTACTTTTGTTAATTCATCCCAAAATTTAAATTTTAATAACCCGCCCAATAAATATTTCAATTTAAAATAACTCTTTGTACTATAAAGTTCGATCGAGTAGGGGTGGCAGGTGTGGGATTAGTTGTCTTGGACCTTGAGGAAAAAATCATTATGTCTTATGCCTAGGGATCGGGGAAAAATCCAACAACCTAACATAATGTCTAGCTCTAATGAAAGGCATGGATATCACATCCTGTAATGTCCCTCTTATACACCCCTAAGTAATTTGTGTTTGTAAATGTATGTTGTACTCATTCTTCTGGTGAGGAGCTCAAGGCCAAGGCCCCTCCAGTAAAAGAATTATAAAATTAATACAGTCTAAGTTCCAAGTTGTAGGATTAGGATGTGGACACAACTTAATGACAAGGAAATTGAGCCTATGAAAGAGAAAGAGTAAGATTAGGGATCTCCTATTTATTGCCGCCCAAACTAAACTACCATAGCCTAGCCTTCAGCTATAAGTATGATTAAGCTATGATAGAGGATATTTACCTTCTTATTGACTTTGACACAAAGGGGTCAAGTAATTATAAGGTTAATAGGAGGAACATGGAAAAACCAGCAAAGGAATTTAATTGAAAAGAAACTTCAGGTAAATATATATATATAAAACTTATATAGATAATAGAAGAGCATTATGGACTCATGTGTATATTATATATATAAGAGGATTATATATATAATAACAAAACACATATATTAGGAACTTCATGTATTAAATAGATATATGAAGGACTTGCACCTAATGGTGGAGCATTATTTTATGCATGTACATCTATATATATATAAGAGTATTATATATATTGAAAAGGAATCTCTTGTATAATTTATATATAGAACCTTACATACAGGAGAAAAGCAATTACATATATATATATGAAAAGAATTCCCTATATAAAAGTGGAAGCAATTTAGTGAAAAGAAAGCTACAATAGTGGAGCTTGTTATAAATTTAGTGTACACTATACATTATATAGTAAAAGGGATGTTATACATATATATGGGATTTTGTATAATTAAGAAAATTACATATATATAAATATATGTTTATGTAGTATGTGCGCAACAGGAAGTACCAATATTGTTTGAATATTGAAATTTCCTTGAGTATTAGCATAGAACAGTTACCTAGGTTATAGACTTAAATTAAAGAATCCTTACTTAATAATTTATGTTGAGAAACGTAAATTAAGCCAAGCCTTACCTAATTCCTGATTTATTAATTACTATGGGTTGGATTTCATGGCAGTGTAAAGGGGGAGAGAAAACCAGCGATTAGAGAGATTTGAGACTCGAGAAAACTAAGCAAGAAATAGCTATAACTTTAAAATCAAATACACCATTGCAACATCTATCATGGTGGTATCATACCTACTACACCAATAACATTAAGCATTTCTGCATCCTGCAATTTTCTGGCATGTTAGCAAGAACATTATTATCTCTTCTCTGCCATATGAGAGATGACTTAATTTCTCTGCTCTGGCATAGGTATTTTTTTTAATTAAATTCTCCTTTAACAATTTCCACATTGCTAGTATTTCCGTTGGCTGTAATTTTTTGGTGGAAAACATAATTGTTAGGCATAAAAGGATTATATATAAACGGCAGTGGAGTGCTAAGGGGGAGGGAGGAGAGTTTTACAAAATGGGATCTGCGTTTGAGAGAGGATCAACACGCTAAGCTCAAGGAAGAATCGCCAGCTCTACATTTGATGCTGGGTTTTCCCTAGGGTAGAGACTTTATTGCTTGAGGGGTAGTACTGCTACTTAAAGAAAGACATCTCCAATCCTCTGTGGGGGATAACAAAAGGGGATGCCCTTACGAAGATAGAGTTGTGACTTCGTTGGATGGGACATTCCTTGCTAGTTGGGTGCCGATCATCACCCATTCATCCAGGTTTGAATTATTATGCATCAAGCTATTTTTGATATATCATATATGAAAAGATGCACATGAATTAATGTCTAGTTATAACCTAAAACCGCTGATGTTATTTGAAAGTTTGCATGGGTCTAACTCTGAAAAAATCCCCTTTAACTGTGTGTCATCTATACCTTTAACCATGTGACCTAAGCTTTGTGAAGTTGGGTTTTGGAATCACTTACAGGTCTGTGATTTTATGATTTCAAGTGCATATCCTTTCTTTTGATTGTCGGATTTCTACTGCTCTTTTGTCTGGTTTGAGATTTCACCTTGAACTTGTGCAAGGTCTATGTTGAGTGATTACGCTCTGCAACCAAGTAAACTTAAACTTTCATCCTACAGAATGCATATTAGAAAGCTTAGATCCATGGAATGCAGTGAGGAAATGCTTAGATTTTTGTATTTGAATTTTTGCAATATGCTATCATGACATTTTTGCAATGCTCTCCATATGGCTGAGTTTCTATGCTACGATTTTAACTTGGTACATGGCTGAGTTTCAATATTGCATGAGTAACCTTGCCAATGGCCAAGTATACTCCCATAACGACTGGGCATAAACTTGTATAACGAGGAGTCTACAATGGATATGTGTTATCGTTATTATCTTATAATTATTGAAAAACCATATATATATATTAGTAGCGTCCCGTTGAAGGTAGGGAATCCTACTATTGACATGATTACTTGATTTTATTTGATAATTTGTCTTTATTGTAAGAAAAGGGAACCCACGTTATCTATGGAAAAGGAACTACTTTCATAGCCTATAAAACTACGACTATCTTCAAAGAGCCCGAATGACTAAGAAGTGAAAGGATATAATCATATCTTAGTGGGGTATGTAGTTTTAAGATGTTAGTGATGAATATAGTAGTAATATATGCAAAGATATACTACTATGATAGCATAGGTATTTGCTGAAAAGAAAATTAAAAAATAAAATGCTGATTAAATATGTAAAGATATATCGGTTTGATAGTATGGATATGAATGTAACATAGTAATATATGTAAGGATATATTACTATGTTAGCATAGATATTTGGTGTAAAGTAAATAAAATGCTTGTTAAATATGTAAAGATATATCCTTCTGATTGTATGGATATGAATGTAACATAGTAATATATGTAAGGATATATTACTATGTTAGCATAGATATTTGGTGTAAAGTAAATAAAATACTTATTAAAAAATGTAAAGATATGTCCTTATGATAGTATGGATATGAACCATATAAATATATGTCCTTGGGCATTTTTGTGAACCATGTTATGCATTTTTTTTATGACTTAGTCCCCAGTGGGAATTTTTCTTCCTGTACCATCTATTTATTTGCAAATATATAAATATAAACTAGGTAGGTATAATTTATTTACCTCTGTATACGAGAAATTGCAGCATGATATCAGGTAGGTAAAATTGTTTACATCGTATATGTATATTAGAATTTGATATCTCTATTTTATAGATATGACTCTTGTATGAATAATGGGTGGCACTATTATCTGAATCATAGCTGGTCAGTTATGGAAATATAGATATATTTCACGAATGCAGAATAAGCAGTGACATTATTGACATAGTATATATTTGTTTAAATAATGAAAACATAGGTATATCTGCATTTAATTAAGGCTAGGTTTAACAAACCCTATGATAAACCAGGATACCTTACACTGGGAAGGGTATCTAGCGTTCGGGTTAGAACCTATTTAGATTGTGCATGTATCAGTTTGACCATAGCTAGTTTGGATATACTCTCCGCAGGAGAATGGGTAAGATGAAAACGAAAGGAAGTGTGGCAATATTTAAGTTTCTATATGTAACTCATTTAATAAATCAATGTTGCATGATGCCACTGTTTGGTGGATGTAACCCCGAGTTTGGGGTGAACCATGTATATCCTTGTGTCCCTCTTATGTTTATGATTTAAGTGTGCCATGTATGATTAACGTGTGTCATTATTTGTTTAAATGATTTATGTGTACCACTCATATGAAGATGTGCAAGAAATTCCACGTGTGCTTTTATTTGAAATTTTTCTATGATTCACAATTGGTCTCGAATTATTAGCGTCGGGATGTATCCTCTATGTCGTATGTTTCTAAAGTATTTCCAACTTGTATACTGTGATGATTTTATTCTGATACTTTCCTCCTCTTAATAATAAAGGTAAAAGTGGGGACCATGATTCATATTAAATACAAATATTAGTCATTGGACGGTCACAACATTTTGGTTAATAACACGAAAATGAGATTTGTTGGGTCTTGCATAATGTGTTGAGTAGTATAATATTGTGAATCGAAAGAGAATTGCAATAGCAGACTTGATCAAGTAGGCTCACCCAGATATAATATATAGGACCGAGTCACTAAGTTTAACTATGTAAATAGTGACTCGAATTCTTTAAGAGACCTACATGTTAGTTCATATGAGTGACAATGTGATTAAGTAGAAAGATTGAGCATGTTATCAAAAGTTAGGTTATTGATACACTTAAGTATTCCTCCATTGGGGGGACTACTTAATCGTGTGAACATTAAAACATAATATTCATGTTTGGTCTCATTGAGGAAGATGGAACGTAAATCTCCAAATGAATGTTTACATTTTTGTCCTTTTAAAATATGTCACTAACATGATGGTCTCCTTTTGCAGTAATAGAAAAACAAATACTTTTACCCGTATTTTCACACATAACGGCATTGTGGTATGAGGGGTACATTACTTATGGTATCAGAGCAAAGCTTACAACGCTCACACCTAATGGACTCATCAACATGCAGGTATGTGGTGAACTATGTGATTAGATTATGAGATGTTGCAATGCATGAAGTTAGTTGCATGCACTGAAAATATAGGAAAGGTTATTTGTTTAATTGGGGAATGAGAAAATGAAGACAGTATTAGGCTTGATGCAACGTATCTATGCAAAATATGCTTATGCTATTTTACATACGTATTGATGAGTGAAGTACAAGTTGAAATTGTTTTTACTAAGATTAAGTGCATATTATAAGCGCATCAAAAAAAGATATTGAAGAGGAAGAAAATACTTGATATGATACACAAGTATACTTTGTCCCAGTCAAATAGGAACATGTTATTATATAATTTGTTTTATGAGAGTATGATGCGACTTATTTTGGGAAAGAATTTGTCAGCAGATAATGCAGGTGTGCATGGTTACAACAAGCAGCAGCACATGGGGATCAAAGGCAAAGATGAAATCCTTAGTAGGAATAGTAACATCTAGTGTTTGTATGATTCCTTGTCTATTATGGAAGGCTACCAAGTGATAATACTGATTAGTTATATTGAATTTTTGAAAACCATAGCTTCGGTAATTTGTTATGTTGAGAATATACTTTATAAAAAGTTTTTGAAAATTTCTAATATAGTAACTATATCATTTGAGAATGATTAGTCTAAAGCGACTGAACTATAGAATATTTTGAGATAGTCTATACATGCATTAATACTAAAGTGTTAAGTTCTGTTGGATGTATAATATAGTCACTTAGGTCTAGAGGGATTAGGTAGACATACCTTGATGATAAGCTATGGAGCATGGGGAATATCAAGTTACCACATGGATACAGTGTGGAGTGAGTAGGCATTGAACATCAAGTACGATAGTGATATTAAGGTTGCGTTTAAGGTGGAGCTTCTAGGATCCGGAAGAAACAATGTGTCAAGTAGGGATTATGTTATTTTTATTCCTTCATAATTTAAATGATATTACATGTATGTTATGGTAACTGACAAAGCATTGGGATTTTTACAGGCGATGAATTATGGAAGTCCCAGTTGGACCATAATTGAAAAATTGAATATAAATATGAATAAATGAAAACTACAAAAGAAAGAGGCTAACTAGACTACCTATGAAATTAGGCTACAGTGTAGCCAAAGTGAACGGTAAAGTATCTTGTGCATAAAACAAATAATTCTTCTCGTTGTATTAAAAGATTGCACTAAATATAGATACTCTTGTTGGATGAAAAAGAACGTCGTCAGACCTAACATAAGTGGCTGAGATGTGAAATGATGGTAAGTAGCTTACTTGGAATTACTGATGTTATCAAAATACCTATGTCCCTAGCTTTCCACACATAAATGTGGTGTAAAGTTAGAATGTCCCTTCACGGTAATTATCCAAATAACAGATGGGTAAAGATGTCTAAATTTATTGATATTCGAGTTGATGAATGTTGTATAATGTTATACACTAACACTGCAGGATATGCTATCAGTCGAGATCGACTGGTAGAAGAAAAAATATTCACTACCTTAAATAATGAGGTTAAGAATGGTTGATGTATTACTTATTATAGATTGTCGAATTTCAAGATTTTATTAACCAAGAATTAAAACTATGGACTATGTGGTTTTTATACTGACATTGAAGCTTTCAACAAGAGTATAATCAGTGTTTCAATCAGCATGCGCTATGGTGTATAAATTCCTCCTGCATAAATAAGTTGTGCTTAAGTTGCTCAGAAATGGGTAAGGAATAATTTTCCTGGATAATTTACAGGGTTATATAACTCGTGAATGATGTTTAAACTGTTGCAACATATGATTAATTATTAAAATTTTGAGTTATTCATAGATGCTCTCACTAACCATATAGTTGATTTCAAGGGTCAGGACAATGATGGTAAAGGTCATGCGAAGCACCAATGAATGTGCATTATGAATAGTTAAGGTTGTAATCTATACCAAATACGAACAAAGAAAAATTTGCATGTTGCAGGAGCACCATGGTGTTAAGCGAGTGATTGTCATGTGAGCACATCGGTGTTAGGCTTGTATGCCACAGGAGCACAATGCTGTTAGGAAAGAAATTGCCGCATGAGCACATTGGTGTTAGGCATATGGTGTGGCAAGAAAATACCTAGGAAAAACTGGACATCTAGAAGACAGGACGCTATCTAATGTCATTGAGGATAAAAATTTTGACTAGTGGTCAAAAGGGAAAGTAACCTCAGAAATAAACATAAGTCCACATGATAAATGGTAAAATAACTCCAGGGAGAGAGTTTGAAGAAAAAATTTAACGAAAAGAAATATGTGTTACCAACTTTCTAGGTCCTTAGACAGTTACATGTCTTAATGAGTGGATGTGAAGGAAAAATGAAACTAAATTATGTTGAATTATTGGTTATAAAATGTTGTCGATGGATATAGATTATGTAATACTTCAAGTTGGGAACATAGAAAACCCCAATCCAGTCCATGTGCCTATAAATATCAATCTATGTATGTTCTGATGATAGTCTTGGAAGGCTTTGTGATGTCTTGCAGAAAAGAGGTTAAGGAGCAAAAATTGGATTTTGCTCACCAGAATGTGAAAACAAGCAATGAGGACCAGCAAGGGCAAGGATGACGAACAGGTAACACCGAGGACGGTGTTAATTCTAGGGGGGAAGGATGTAATGTCCCTCTTATACACCCCTAAGTAATTTGTGTTTGTAAATGTATGTTGTACATATATATGTGTGTGTGTGTGTGTGTGTATGAAAAGAATTCCCTATATAAAAGTGGAAGCAATTTAGTGAAAAGAAAGCTACAATAGTGCAGCTTGTTATAAATTTCGTGTACACTATACATTATATAGTAAAAGGGATGTTATACATATATATGGGATTTTGTATAATTAAGATAATGACATATACATAAATATATGTTTATGTAGTATGTACGCAACAAGAAGTACCAATATTATTTGAATATTGAAATTTCCTTGAGTATTAGCATAGAACAGTTACCTGGGTTATAGACTTAAATTAAGGAAGCCTTACTTAATAATTTATGTTGAGAAACGTAACTTAAGCCAAGCGTTACCTAATTCCCGATTTATTAATTACTATGGGTTGGATTTCACGGCGGTGTTAAGGGGGAGAGAAAACTAGTGATTAGTGATATTTGAGACTCGAGAAAACCCAGCAAGAAATAGCTATAACTTTAAAATCAATTACACCATTGCAGCATCTATCACGGTGGTATCGTACCTACTACACTAATAGCATTAAGCATTTATGCATCCTGCAATTTTCTGGCATGTTAGCAGGAACATTATTATCTCTTCTCTAGCATATGAGAGACGGCTTGATTTCTCCACTCTCACATAGGTATTTTTTTTTAATTAAATTCACCTTTAACAATTTCCACATTGCCGGTATTTCTGTCGGCTGTATTTTTCTAGTGGGAAACGTAATTGTTAGGCATAAAAGGATTATATATAAGCGGCAGTGGAGTGTGAAGGGGGAGGGAGGAGAGTTTTACACAATGGGATCTACGTTTGAGAGAGGATCAACATGCTAAGCTGAAGTCAGAATCGCCAGCTCTGCATTTGATGTTGGTTTTTCCCTGAGGTAGAGAGTTTATTTCTTCAGGAGTAGTGTTTCTACTTAAAGAAAGCCATATCCAATCCTCTGCGGGGGATAACAAAAAGGGAAGGCCTTACGAAGATAGAGTTGGGACATCGTTGGATGGGACTTTCCTTGCCAGTTGGGTGTCGATCATCACCCATTCATCCAGGTTTGAATTATTATGCATCAAGCTAATTTTGATATATCATATGTGAAAAGATGCACATGAATTAATGTTTGGCTATAACCTAAAACCGCTGATGTTATTTGAAATTTTGCATGGGTCTAACTCTGAAAAAATCCCCTTTAACTATGTTTCATCTATACCTTCAACCATGTGACCTAAGCTTTGTGAAGTTGCGTTTTGGCATCACTTACAGGTCTGTGATTTTATGATTTCATGTGCATATGCTTTCTTTTGATTGTCAGATGTCTACTGTTATTTTGTCTGGTTTGATATTTCACCTTGAACTTGTGCAAGGTCTATGTTGAGTGATTACACTCTGCAACCAAGTAAACTTAAACTTTCATCCTACAAAATGCATATAAGAAAGCTTATATCCATGGAATGCAGTGAGGAAATGCTTAGATTTTTGTATTTGAATTCCTGCAATATGCTATCATCATATTTTTGCAATGCTCTCCATACGGCTGAGTTTCTATGCTACAATTTTAACTTAGTGCATGGTTGAGTTTCAATATTGTGTGAGTAACCTTGCAAATGGCCGAGTATACTCCCATAATGACTGGGCATAAAATTGTATAATGAGGAGTCTACAATGGAGATGTGTTATCCTTATTATCTTATAATTGTTGAAAAACCATATATATATTAGTAGCGTCTTGTTGAAGGTAGGGCATCATACTATTGACAGGATTACTTGATTTTATTTGATAAATTGTCTTTATTGTAAGAAAAGGGAACCCACGTTATCTATGGAAAACGAACTACTTTAATAGCCTATAAAACTACGACTATCTTCAAAGAGCCCGAATGACTAAGAAGTGAAAGGATATAATCATATCTTAGTGGGGTATGTAGTTTTAAGATGTTAGTGATGAATATAGTAGTAATATATGCAGAGATATACTACTATGATAGCATAGGTATTTACTAAAAAGAAAATTAAAAAATAAAATGCTTGTTAACTATGTAAAGATATATCGGTTTGATAGTATGGATATGAATGTAACATAGTAATATATGTAAGGATATATTACTATGTTAGCATAGATATTTGGTGTAAAGTCAATAAAATGCTTGTTAAATATGTAAAGATATATCCTTCTGGTTGTATGGATATGATTGTAACGTAGTAATATATGTAAGGATATATTACTATGTTAGCATAGATATTTGGTGTAAAGTAAATAAAATGCTTATTAAAACATGTAAAGATATGTCCTTGGGCATTTTTGTGAACCATGTCATGCATTTTTTTTATGACTTAGTCCCTAGTGGGCGTTTTTCTGCCTGTACCGTATATATTTATGTGAAATATATAAATATACACTAGTTAGGTATAATTTTTTTACCTCTGTATATGAGAAATTGCAGCATGATATCGGGTAGGTAAAATTGTTTACATCCGTATATGTATATTAGAATTTGATATCTCTATTTTATAGATATGACTCTTGTATGAATAATGGGTGGCACTACTGTCTGAATCATAGCTGGTCGGTTATGGAAATATAGATATATTTTACGAATGCAGAATAAGGAGTGACATTATTGACATAGTATATATTTGTTTAAATAATGAAAACATATGTATATCTGCATTTAAGTAAGGATGGGTTTAACAAACCCCTGTGATAAACTAGGATACCTTATACTGGGAAGGGTATCTAGCGTTTGGGTTAGAACCTATTTAGATTGTGCATGTATCAGTTTGACCATAGCTAGTTTGGATATACTCTCTGCAGGAGAATGCGTAAGATGAAAATGAAAGGAAGTGTGGCAATATTTAACTTGCTATATGTAACTCTTTTAATAAATCAATGTCGTATGATGCGACCATTTGGTGGATGTAACCCCGAGTTTGGGGTGAACCACGTATATCCTTGTGTCCCTCTTATGTTTATGATTTATGTGTGCCGTGTATGATTAATGTGTGTCATTATTTGTTTAAATGATTTATGTGTACCACTCATATGAATATGTGCAAGAAATTCCATGTGTGCTTTTATTTGAAATTGTTCTATGATTCACAATTGGTCTCCAATTATTAGCATCAGGATGTATCCTCTATGTCGCATGTTTCTGAAGTATTTACAACTTGTATACTGTGATGATTTTATTCTGATACTTTCCTCCTCTTAACAATAAAGGTAAAAGTGGGGACCATGATTCGTATTAAATACAAATATTAGTCATTGGACGGTCACAAAATTTTGGTTAATAACACGAAAATGAGATTTGTTGGGTCTTTCATAATGTTTTGAATAGTAGAATATCGTGAATCGAAAGAGAATTGCAATAGCAGACTTGATCAAGTAAGCTCACCCAGATATAATATATAGGACCGAGTCGCTAAGTTTAACTATGTAAATAGTGACTCGAATTCTTTAAGAGACCTACATGTTAGTTAATATGAGTGACAATGTGATTAAGTAGAAAGATTGAGCATGTTATCAAAATTCAGGTTATTGATACACTTAAGTACTCCGCCATTGGGGGGACTACTTAACCATGTGAACATTAAAACATAATATTCATGTTTGGTCTCATTGAGGAAGATGGAATGTAAATCACCAAATGAATGTTTACATTTTTGTCCTTTAAAAATATGTCACTAACATGATGGTCTCCTTTTGTAGTAATATAAAAACAAATACTTTTACCCCTTTATTCACACATAACGACATTGGGGTATGAGGGGTATGTTACACATCCGCTCTTGATATTCCACCCCTCCTAGTCGTTGGAGAATCCAGAGTTGTGATAAAAAAAAGAGAAATCCCTTCAAGGAACACCCCTAGATGTGAAACAAAATTCATAAATGCATCATGCACCTTCTCTTCCCTAATAGAGTGAAATTTATGCACATTAGGTGTGAAACAATGAAAATAAATATTGAAAGTGTAATCAAGGGGTCCTTATAGAACAAGGAGACATATAAATTTATGATATCCCCCCATTATTATTATAGAATCCCATGATATACTTAAAAAGAAAAGAGGCATAACGGATCCTCCACCGTCTCTAGAAAGGATTAGAACTATGAATTTTGTATCCCACATGGGGCTCAATGTTATCGTATGAATTTTCCAGGCCGTATCTTGTGACCAAGAGGTAGGCCTCTCTCCAACGCCATCCTCATTTCCAACACGTGGAAGAACAACTTACCCATAATGTTTTTAGGTGGTGGGACAATAGGGAAGGGGAATAAATGTGTTCTCTCGGTTGTTGGTCCTAGTGTTGTCATCATTTTTTTTTTGTAGGATCACACAAGTGATTCCCATAGTTTCACTACTTCTCACCACCAAATGGATTCCATTCGCATCATTAGTGCTTCCAAGGGAGGTCACTATGTTGACGTCTCCTTATATTTCCAACATCTTTCCATCTCCTTGTTTAGGTAGGAAGTTTCTTTCTAGGGAATATCAAATTTTGGGTGAAGTGTATGTTCATGAGGAGAAGAATGAGGGTGGAATTCCAGTAGATAGCTTTGTGATAATGGCATCTTGGAGGGAAATTTTCATCAATTAGAGAGGAAATATGGAATATTTTAAAATTGTTAAGGGTTGTTTAAGAAGGAATTGATGGAGTCTTACAAAGGATAATAGTGCTGACATAGGAAGAAAACTATAATAGTTGTAGGATAGCATGAATGGAGTCGTATATCGATGAAATATATGGAAATATGAGGGAACACCTCACAATAATAGAGGATGTTCACATGACCTTCAATGAATTCTGCAATTGCTTCATAGAGGATTCAACCAAAACTCACTCTCGGATAGGGAAATTTTTAAGGATTCATATTTTTATCAAACTGTATAAACCTTGGTGAACCTTGCTAATTATTAAATTTGCAACCATAAATGTTTGGTAACTTTTTGTAAAAAATTTCAAATTTCTAAGGACTTTATATAGGTTTTGGACAATTTTGGCAATTTTGAGAGTATGAAAAAATTATCCCATGGAATTTGGGTGAATTATCTTTCAAAAATTGTCAAATTGTTGAATCTGTTTTTTGGAAAAAAGGGTCCAAAATTATCCCATGGGTTAAATTTCTCCCCTAAAATTTTCTCTCTGAGTCTTAGAGACATCTCAACCTGTGGACGGCAATTCGGTCACTTAACTACTCCAAGGGCCATATAGATAGACTTGAAATATTCTTAGACCCTATTTTTTGCCCGTATATAAAATATTATGTTTCTTTGTGTCTTTCTCTATAACCAATATGTAAGAGTCTATAGCACTCCATTTATTGTTTTTAATAGAAGCTCGACTAGGATTTTCTTTGCTATTTGGAAAGCAACGGGAATATATTTTGGATGAAATATTAAAGACATGTGTAGAATATCTCTTTTATTTTTGTAAATGATTGCTCTGGTATAACATTGTTTTGCTCAATATTTTAATACAAAATACTTCCAGTTTCTGTTTTAAAAAAATATAGCTCAATCGATTAAATATAGAGGAAAAGTAAAATAGTGATTAGTTGTCAAGTAAACAAATAACTATTACCTAAGTAGAATAACTATTAGCTAAGTAAAATATCTATTTCTACTATAAATTATATTTTATGTTGACAAATACCCTTGATCAAGGGTTTAACCAAGGGTTATTTAAACCCTCAATTGAGCTATTGGAAAAATATTGATTAAGAGCTCAAAATTATGACGATTGAGCTTGCATTCTAGGAAATATGTGTTTGCAATTTTCCAAAAAAATGTTCCCCATATTCGTGCAAAAAACCTCCACCAATCCAAGCATCAAGTTGATGACCTTTAGAATTCATTATAGTTTGATTTTTTTCAATTGTCCCCCTTAATTAAATGGCAGTTCTATATTTATTGTTATTTGACCATCCAAAATGATTATTTACCTAGTTTCAAAAGCTTCATTACAATTTTCCCCTTCTAATGGCTTATAACACTCTACCATTATATGTAATAGTATATCCACAATATCTTATTGTAAAAATTTAAGACCCAAATTTAAAATAGACGTTAAAATTCAACGACATTTATAGAGCACTACAATTTTTTCCATTATTCGAAGATGTTAATTTTATTACAAGAAGAAACCGCTACACATTAGCAAGGTCATCCAAATAAACCCATAAACTAGTAAAAAAGGCTACAAATTCCCCAACATCCATCAACAACCTCTCTCTAAGAATTGTAATTTATATGCCAGCAAGTAATAACGAGGGACTATCACCATATGTAAGGAAAAAAATTCCCGGTTCCAAAAAAATGCTCTTCATCCCTGTTTCTTCCTCTAGTCTCATAAAAATACATAATTTCGTTTGGGTCTTTGGGTAGAGCATGTATATCATCATCTAAAGCAAATAATTTCAAGAATAAGATTATGCATATGATATTTTGAGTCAAGTTGACCTCAATATTATTGTTATAAAAATACAAAATGAAGGGCTCCTCATAGAAAACGTAATCGCACATAGTAGTATATTTTAAAAGGATAAAACCTCAACAATGTTAAGTTTAATTATATAGAGATGGATTTTTTGAAGAATTAATTGATAAAGTGTCATTCTCTATTTACTTAAAAATTATTACAAATTTATATGGGGTTCTACATCTCTCTTATAAATTAATAACAAAGATTTCTTTTAATGTAAAAAATCATCTTAATAAATAAAATATATATGTCCATGGGTAGAAACAATTTATTTTTACAACTATGGAAAATGTTGTCCTTTCCTTTATTATTTGGCAAAAGGTATGCATGCTAAAAGTATTAAATGTGTCAATGGATGAAAGAATTATTGGGAAGATTCTGTAAGTGTTACTAAGATTTCATGTTGGTCCGAAAATGGACCTTGTGGTTTAAGGAGATAATCAACTTGATTCACTATCCATGAACAATTCCTATACATGATTATCTCTATCATGCAATAGTTAAATTTTTATTGCACAAACAATCATTATAAATTAGAGACAGAATTAAAACAATAAATTTCACTATAAATCACAAGTCTCATATTTTACTCAAGATATAGTAGAATAAAAGCATAGCAAGCATAATTC
>LPNX010752754.1:0-43807 GCA_001517045.1 Pseudotsuga menziesii
GATACTGTTTCTTTCAGTGATCCTGCTTTATATGCTTTTATTATGAAAAATGAAATGATATACTGATGTCTTAGTAAAGCATATGAAAAATTAACAATAATTCTAAATTTTCCAGTCAAACTAGCAGCGTACCCTGACATAGGTGTAACCATGGACACAGTGGTCATTGATGTTCTCGACAGATGGGGAATGTTGTTGTCAAGAAAGTGGGCCACCTCTCTAGGAGGACTTATTCAAATGGACTGGACTTATGCCATGATTCCTGCTTCTGAAGACGCACATGTCAAATTATATAGAGAAAAGGAAAGAAAGTATCATGTAGAAGATCTAGATGAGCCACATAATGAGTATATTTGTGAAACAGACAATCTTGGGAACCATGCAATCTATGCTAACTATCTCATACCCATTTGAGAAAAAGCTAATGATGAAGAATTTGATTAGCTATGGAGAATGAGTTTTGATAAAGCTTGTTCCAAGGTTGGGAAAGGGGCAGACATTGTTATAACTTCACCATCAAATAAAATATTCAATTTTGCATACAGACTTGATTTTGATATAGCTAATAATGTAGCAGAGTATGAAGCACTATTGCTAGGACTTGAAATTGCTAAAGATATGGGAATTCATGTGCTCAATATTAAAGGTGATTCAGATCTGATTATTTCTCAAGTCAAAGGAACATTTGCATGTAAAAGTGAAAGACTTAAGAAATATAGGAATGTTGTGTGGGACACATGGAATTATTTTCGGGCATTGAACATTGTGGCCATCCCACGTTCTGAAAACTATGAAGAAGACAAACCTGCTGTGGCAGCTTCAACTTTGGAATTTTCTAAAGAATTGGTTAAAGGAGATGGAAAATTTGAAATAAACTTCAGACCTTCAAGACCGAACAACATAAATATTTGCCAAGTGTTTAAAGATGATAGTCAAATTGTAAAATTCATCAACAACATGCATGAGTTTTCTGACTGTCAGATAAATTTTTAGGATGAGAAAGATACAAATATCAAAGAAGAAGATCAACTTGTGAACTGCATCCCAAAGAATGATGTTGAATGGGAAAGTACTTTTGATAGGCATGACAGATATAAGAAAAAGGAAACAGTAAAACGTACGAATTTCATAGAAATAAACATTGGTACTGATAAGGAACCAAGAAACATAAAAATTGGAAAAGGTACTTCTAAAAAGGAAAGAAAGGACCTGATTGATCTTGTAAAAGAATACAGAGACGTATTTGCTTTTATTTATGACGAGCTAAAAGCTTATCGAGATGATGCATTCCAGCATACAATCCCGTTAAGGACTGAAGCCAAACCCTTAAGACAAAAACCGAGAAGGATAAATCCCAAGTTAGCACCCATGGTCCAAAAGGAGTTACAAAAGATGTTGGTTGCAGGCATTATTGCCCCAACAAGGCATTCATCATGGTGTTCAAACTTGGTCATGGTCAGAGAAAAGAATGGACAACTGAGATTATGCATAGATTTCCAAAACTTAAATATCTCATGCATGAAAGGCGCAATTACCCTTTACCGAATATGGAAACCTTACTTCAAATAGTAACTGGGTCAGGGATAATGTCTATGCTGGATGGTTTCTCAGGTTACAATCAGGTGCTTGTTAAGAAAGAAGACCAACACATGACTACCTTTACTTCACCTTGGGGAACATTTGAGTACTTAAGAATGCCCTTTGGTCTTTTGAATGCAGGTGCTACTTTCCAAAGAGCCATGGATTATGCTTTTAATGAGCTAATTGGAAAAAATATAGAAATATATCAAGATGACCTTACTGTTTTTTCCAAGGAAATATCAAATCATGTAACCCATCTCAAGAAGGTTTTTAAAAGATGTAGAATTTATGGCATATCTCTAATCCGCCAAGTTAGTACTAGGGGTTGATGAGGGTAAATTATTGGGACACATCATTTCCAAAGATGGGGTCAAAATTGACCCCAAGTAGGGTTGAGGCCATAAAAAGAGTCCTTTTTCCTACCAACAAGAAAGCCCTACAATCTTTTAATGGCCAAATAAACTTCATAAGAAGATTTATACCAAACTTATGGGAGTCAATCATGAAAGCAGACCTCATTGATCAAAGGATAATGAAATATCAGAAACAAGGGTTTCTAAGGGGAATGGACATACAAACTGAAGGATTCAGAACCAATTATTCTAGCATAAATTTAGTATGAGTACTTGATGCCCCTATATCATCCACAAATGTCTTATTTATACATTATTAGTCATGGTTGAGATAGCTGGAGAGTGGTTTTGAGGAGATACACCCAAAAAAGTACTTTTCCAACCATTTAGTTTCGCTAATTTCAAGGTTCTTTATATATATATTTTTGTATATTTTCAACACATGCTCTTTTCCTTATAGTGGATCAAGGTGTGTGTGCCCTCAAAACCATGCTTCTTTTAGTGAAAAATGGTATGAAAAGAGTTGGTAGGTTATTCTGTGGTGGGATCATCACTTATGAATGGCGCAAACATCTGATTTAGGTCCTGTAGCAACTATTAACAACTCTTTATATGACATTAGGGACATTTGAGATCAATTAAGTACAATTGGATGCCAATAGCGATGTGATTTGATACCATTAGGGTCAC
This sequence comes from Pseudotsuga menziesii, assembly GCA_001517045.1. Lineage (NCBI taxonomy): Eukaryota > Viridiplantae > Streptophyta > Pinopsida > Pinales > Pinaceae > Pseudotsuga > Pseudotsuga menziesii. Next base: position 2,625 of record LPNX010752754.1, read on the forward strand.
TCAAATGCCATTAGGTTCATTAGGGTGCCATTGAGGTAACTAAAGTGCCAATTAGTGTTATAACAAAATATAGAGTTATTTCTTAAGTGCTAACAATCTCCCAATCAAACAATCTCCCAAGAGTATCTTTATGGATAATCTCCTAAAAGTTTCCTCTGTGGATAACACAATATTGCAAGAGTAAATTTTTTAATATTCTACATATTTTCTGATTATATGCATCCTTGAAATTAAAGTTTACAAACTAAAAAATATCTAAAAGAAATCCAAAAGATCAATGGAAACATGACTATTAACGTTATTTAAATAGAAAACATGCTGTACATAAAGCACACAGATAAAAATAATTATCATTAAAACAAAATACAAAATAGACATCCAACAAAGAATACAGGGTCATAAATAGAAAACATGTTGTACATAAAGCACACATATAAAAATAATTATCATTAAAACAAAATACAAAATAGACATCCAACAAAGAATACAGGGTCATAAATGGTAGGAATCATCATAAATCTTGGAAATCTGAATTATGATTTACAATTAATCTCTAGGGAATCGTTTCATAGGTGTATTGAGATTAAAAGAAAAAGGACAGATCAAGGATAATTTTCGTCGTTCTTGACCTTTCATTTTGGACTTTTAAAGAAAAGATTGACCTTTCATTTTGGACTTTTAAAGAAAAGATTAGTGTCTAGTTTTATGAAGATGTTGAGGTATATATGCTTTTATAGGATAGTTTTTGCACCCATTGTATAGTAAACTACAATGTAAATGCAATATGCACATGAAAACCATAATTTACATCCCACAATCCAACTTTTGATGTGTAGCAGTTCCTGAAGTGTTACTTGGCTACATTTCAACTAAGGGCTATGCATAGGAAAATGATAGTTACAACAAATCACAGATATTAGGAAATAGAAAACAACAATGCAAAACTAAATTTCACACTTTCTTAAACTTGTAGCCTATCATTAGCAATGTATTATGTATGTAGATTAACATCTACATTCAAATTCTATTTAAATCAAATAAAATGAGATAAACCATTCCAATATTCTGTTAAATTACATTATAAAGATTACACATAATTTGTAAACGGAAACCAAAAAAATAAAGGAATCAACTTCCATCAATGTTGTTCAAACTTGTAGATTAGCATTTCTCATCACCTTGGTAAGATTCCAACTCTAAGGGTGCTAAGATATCAACAAATGCATTTCTCATCACCTTGGTAAGATTCCAACTCTAACGGTGCTAAGATGTCAACAAATGCAGTTAAAACAAATCACACATGATTTATAACTCAATCACTTTTTTTTGGGTTGCAGTGTATTCTACTAATAACCATGGCATCTAATTTCCATGGGTAAGATGCCATTTAGTTTCCATGGGAAACATTCCAACTCTAAGGGTGCTAGGATATCAACAAATGTAGTTAAAACAAATCACACATGATTTATAACTCAATCACTTTTTTTGGGGTTGCAGTGTATTCTACTAATAACCATGGCATTTACTTTCCACCATGGATAAATTAAGGTATTCTACTAATAACCATGGCATTTAATTTCCGTGAATAAATTAACAATGGCTTTGACCATTTAAATATTGCAGTATTCTTCTAAATCACTAATTGCATGATGAAAATTAAAGTTCATAAATAAGATATAGATAATTTCATTAATTGCAAAAAATAATCATAGTAGAGAAAAATAATACATCAAAGTGTGAAATAATTAGAGTCAAATAAAGAATATACAATCCACATGGAATGCAAAGACAGAGCTAACTAGAATTAGCACCAAGAAGAAAATGGAAAAGATTAAAATGTATAATCTTTCTTATCATCTCCTAAATACTCGACCTTTAAGAATTAGCACCAAGAAGAAAATGGAAAAGATTAAAATGTATAATCTTTCTTATCATCTCTTGAGTACTCGACCTTTAAGGATATTGCATGTCTATTGACAAGGATGATATATAATTCTGTAAAACACTTTTAACTCCAGCTATAAGAATAAAACAATCGAATATTCTACTAAATTTCTAATCTGGTGTTAGAAAGAATCATTTTAAAAACCAGAAAATATGATCTTTAATTGGAAAATAATGCAAAATAGATGTATTCAAAATAGATAGTAAAAATTAGCATGAAAAATAAACCAATAAAACACAAATCACTCTTAAATTAAAACAAAATAATAATAATTAAGTACATACTCACCATCAACCAACAACAAAAACTATCATGATAAAATGGCCTATAAAGCATGGATCAATTGAGCATGAACTGAAAGCATCCATAAAACACCCTGCCTAATTTGAAGCATGAATCTCATGGCATCATATAACATCATCACATTGCAACATGGCATCATCAATAGCACAGGAAATGAAACATAAGTAGGACGTGAGATAGAAATACTTTCTTATTGATTGACTTATAAGAAAGAAACATGTATCGAGCGCAAGTAGCACACTCTATAATACGTGAATAAGTTCGAAGCCAAGTGTAGCTTTGTCAGGTTTTCCTTTTCTAGATTCCACCTTACTTAAAAAACAAACAAACAACCAATTTCCTGAAACAGTTGGATTGTAATTTATTGATTAGCAAAGCATTTAATTTCCATCAAGAAACTACAAGCATTACAGAAATTCTTAAATATTTCCTATCAGTGAAATATTCTTAACATTACAAGCATTACAGAAATTCCTAAATAAAATATTTTCTATCAGTGAAATATTCTTAAGCATTGAAATATTCCTAAATATGTCTGATCATATGCATCCTGGAAATTACCCTCTGAAAGTAAGCATTGAAATATTCATAAACATTTTCGAGTAAGCATTGAAATATTCATAAACATTTCCGATCTCATGCATCTTGGAAATTAAAAAGATTACTTAGATAAAAATTTTGTGAAACTAATCTAGAAAATTAGTGAAACAGTTTTTATCGAGTAAACCTACATTTCAATATTCTGCAATATCTTAATAGTAAATTAAGAGTTAGAAAAAAAATGTTAAAACCAAACAGAACCAGTGAAAACCTCAATAGAGAACAAAAACTGCACTTGATGAATTCGAGTCATCAGATGAAGAAAGAAGCAAATGATGAAAAAATACAACATCACATACATTCAAGCAAAAAGGGCAAATTAATGAGTTCAAGTCATCGGATGAAGAAAAAAGCAAATGAAAAAAAAAGAACAGCATCATAGACATCCAATTTGAGGCATGCACTGGAAAACATTTATTTTAGCAGTCTTTATGAGAAAGAATTTGAGGCATTGACTGCAAAACATTTATTTGAGCAGAAAGATTATTGCCCATAGGTTTTTTTAAATAGCATTGCAAAATGCCTGGCAACCGACTCTTTGATATTCTGTTGAGAGGTCAATTTAAGACTGCCATGATCCTCAATCTTCTAGATAGAGTCGTGTCTCCTTCGTTGTTAGGAAAAGGCATGAAAAAAATGAGTGTTTTTGTCTCCTTTAGTAATCCACAATGCTTTGCTTTTCAGATGACAAACGCTGTCTTCTTTTCGCTCTTAAACGTTAGATAAGATCCAAGTCCTGGCCCCAAACAAAAGCTGTCTTCAAGTCATCAAATAAAAATAAACGAAGAAAGAAGAATCAGACATCCAAGCAGGAACATGGACTGCACTTGATGAGTTCAACTCATCAGATGAATTAGAAAGAAGCGAATGAATAGAGAACAACATTGCAACGCAGAAGAAAGCATCGAATGAATAGAGAACAGCATTGCAACACAGTCCAATGACAGACAAGAAATTAATAGAGAACATGGACTGTGCATTGCATCACCAACGACTTCAAGAAATTAATAGAGATCAGCGACTTCTCCACAACTGCCTCTGAGTCCACCGAGCGCATCAAAGGCGAACTACATTCCTCCTTCGCAGGGAAGAGCGTCACACCTATGGAAGGCTCGAACCGCCGCCTCGTGGCAATATGAGCCCGTCCAATGGCCGGATCGAAGGGCCCTGAGAACGCCACTTGGCGACCATTGGATGGCCAGATCGCGGGGCCAGGGATGCCAGGGAGTGCCATTGCATCGGATGGCCAGATCGCATGGCTAGGGAGCGCCACTTGGCAGCCATTGGATGGCTGAAAAGCATGGCCCTCACGGCGCCACTTGGCAGACATCGCATGGCCAGATCGTATGCCCTCACTGCGCCGCTTGGCACCCATCGGATGGCCAGAATGCATGGTCCTCACTGCGCCGCTTGGCACCCATCAGACAGCCAGATCGCAGGGCCCAGAGAACGCCACTTGGAACGCACTGGATGGTCAGATCTGAGGGCCCTCATAACGCCATTTGGCAACCATCCAACGACTCTCCAAGGCTTTACGTACGCCCATATTCATCCAATCCAGTCTTTCCGTACGCAAGTTGGCACATTTCCGTACAGCACTTGGTAGCAATCCAAGGTCTCCGTACGCCACTTAGTTATAGTGGCACGTGGAAACATAGGGAGGACCCGATACGGGGTTTTCTGATCATGGTTTTGCGTCGGTCACAGTGAATAACGTAACCCCAAACGTAACCCAGCAGATGAACATAACTTGGAGCAAAGATGGCGGTGAAAAAGTAAACTTAGAGCCAACGCCGTTGTGAGATGAACATAGAAAGTGGTGATAGGAAAACACAGCAGAAGGATTACAAAGTTTTAATGGCAGCCTCCAAACACTGAATCATAGGCTGCGTCTCTCTCTGCTTCTGAATTCAATGTACATCCATCAGTGTCACAGAAGACAAGAACGGAAATAAAAAACGCAACGCTTCTTTAACCTAAGAATTAAGGGTGTGCCTTGAAAATACAAACATCTAGTTTATCATTTATGCATAAATACCGGTTTTGAACCACCTCCCATCTGAAGAAACATAATATAATTAAGGTTCAAGTCTGTCAGCACTTGTTGATACCATGCTTGTTTGCACTATCCACCTGTACCTGTACCTGTACGAAGAAAAAAACCCAAATTGAACTTCAGATTTACATGACAAGGCTGCATAAACCTTTCAACCTGAATACCTACAGGAGGGCCAATTCCTACTAAAATGCACGCACAGGCTGACGCTGTTTTGATGGGGCAAATCACAGTTTAATGAAAAACTACCCCAATAACTATGGAATTATGAAATTGACTCACACAAACAAAGAGAAGAGATTCACATACGTCAATATCAATCACAACCCTGAATTAAAATGGTAATTAAAAGTCTGTTCAATAGTAATAATCGAAATAGAAAGTCCGTTCATTAGTTAACTAATAGAAAGTCTCCACATCAATTTATAATTTATAGACCATTTCCTCACATTCACATTCAAGCAGGAGGCAAAATGAAGGCCAGAGAAGAAAGTAGTAACATCGGCGTATTCATTCGTATAACGAGCTTCTCATATTCATTGTTTATTGTTTATCTCCAACGAAGAACTCCACTCCATTTCTGCCAGAAAAGCTGCCATTTAACCACAAGAAAAAAAATCATTCGGATTAAGAAAGAAAAGCGGCATTAGCTAAAACAATGGCCATTAGTTTTACACAGCAGTGGTTGCCATTCGTTTTATGGCAGCAGTCAGTGGGCCTCCAGAGTCCATATAGCTGGAAAGGTTGAAGTGAGGTTTTAATGGACCACGTCGCATGTCTTAAACGTGGCGGTGATAGTTTCCTTGCGACTCCCATACCTTACCTTGCATTGGAGGTGGCGATTTCTATGGGATTGTGGATTCCGACGCATGGCTTGGCTTCCACGTGGCGCCTTTTTATTTCTATTTTATTTATAGGCAAAGTGATCTGAAACTGCAATCATGTAATCAAGAAGTTGATTCTGCTTTCTTATCAATATTAAAATTAATATCTTGATTCTGCTTTCTTATCCAGTATTAAAAGTAATATTAAAAGGCAGGTTAAGGGTGCTTAGAGGGGAAGGCTATAGTGAGATAATAAAAATAACTTTTAGGTTGTAAGGTAAGGTCTTTAGCATATGATTCGTGGTTATAAGATAATAGCTATTAAATAAGGTCTTAGCATACTATCATAAGTAATGCAAGTTTATATGATCATAAGTGATGTAAGTTCAACAAGATTTTAGTAGATTATTCTAATATAAGAAGAGGAAATTTTACCTATTTTGGATTAAAGAGTAGCAATTATCCAAGAAATAAAGACATAATACATTCTATACACTCTTTCTAAAATAGAGGCAAATATATACATTCTCTATATATATATATTGATTGAATTGGTTCCCTTGATATATATATAACTGCCTAGTAATATAAATGGATATATATAGCTCTCTAATAATATATGTAATATAGGCTTATAGCTGCCTGGATTTTTGTAACATCCACTAGCTAGCAAATTGTGATTTCTGTAATATCCACTACTCGCAAGCAAACTTCACAGGTTTCAACAAACTTAAAACTCAAAAAATGCAATAAAATAAACCTTAAACAATATAAAATCCATTATTGCAACAAAACGACGACAATTTTGCAAAAACTGATGTTGTTAATATCAAATGTAAATGTTAATTAATAAATATTTTTCTTCGTGTTAAAAAAAGGAGTAACTACGCAACAAAACAAAAACAATTCTGTAACACCACTTTGGTTGCACAGAATATTTACGAACGCTGCAAAGTCAGTGTTCGAGAGGCCATTGTCAATTCCTAGATCTCCTACATGTCATACTAGAAAACGATACTCCTTTTACTGTAACACCACTTTGGCTTTTACTGTAACACCACTTTGGTTGCAGTCAATTTTGTAAAACATCACTTTTACGTTTCAGGTACAATTTCCTTAAAATAATCTCTATACCATTATTTCTTTTCAATATTCAATCATCTTTTTACCACCAAATTCTTATAATAATTTATACTTCTTTAAAATCTCAATCCCTACCATGTTTACCATTATTTCTTTTCAATATTCAATCATCTTTTTACCACCAAATTCTTATAATAATTTATACTTCTTTAAAATCTCAATCCCTACCATGCATACGTAATAATAATCCTTGGAGTTTTTCGAGGATTGACAAGTTGAATGGAGAAAGATATTAAAAAGGGGAAACGAGGTCATAATTGTTGCAAGCTTTAGTTACATGATCAGAATCAAAATGATGGGATGATGCATGTGATAGTTGTTGTATTCATCCGAAAGAGGAAATATCAACACTGTGGCCAGTTAATGTCGATGGGCGCTGACAACAAACATTTTCTATTGTTGCTTCTCATGCTCACCGCCATGTGGCCAGTTAATGTCAATGGGCGCTGAAAACAAAAATTTTCTATTGTTGCTTCTTGTGCTCACCGCCATGACAGCCTTCGGCATTTCTCAAATGGCATCATTCCTATGGTGTAAAGTAACCGGTATGCCTCCTATTGTGCTAATTGTCACATATATATGTCATGTGTCAACATATCTATGGTACCAACACCTCATATGCCTCATGGACCAAGGTTTTGTGGTGCCATGTGTCAAGATCTCTATGGTACCAACAACTCATATGCCATGTGTTACAACTCATGACTCTTTTCCCCACATGGCATGGTTCATCAGTGTAAGTGGGATCATTTCTATGGTGCCAAATGTCAAGACTCTATGGTTTCCAAAGCCAAGGTTTGGTGTCAAGTGTCACACCTCCTTGCCCCATGAGGTCGATGTCTATTGCACCATGTTTCACAATCCTTTACGTATGCCATGGTTTATATGGGCCAATTGCCACTACTCCTATGGTGCTATGTGTCCAGGGGACATTATTGGTACCAAATTTCACAATTTTATGGCACCACACAACCTCATTTCTTTGGGGTCACATGTCATGTTTTTGACTAGTCAACTCGTAGCACCTATCATTACAAGTATAGCATGGCTTGATGGCATCGTAGCACCTATCATTAGAAGTATAGCATGGCTTGATGGCTTTGGGCATCCCATTGAATGAGTTTTAAATCCCTAAAAACAAAAATTCCATTGTAGAGAGAAAGGATGAGGCTAAGCAATCACTAAATATAATAATAAGGAAAACCAACCATGTCCAACAATTTCTTGGGCTCTTTTCGCTTAACAACATACACCAAAATCCCTCAATTCTCAAGATCTTTTAAAAATATTTTATCTCGATAAAATCAATTCATTGTGGCGACCACAATAACATCTGTTAATTTATGATCGGGCACGACAGACTAGAACCACCAACTTCTTTCTTGTAAGACAGGTGCTCTTCCATTGAGCTAACACCCTTTTGTTAGAAAATGAGACTTACATGTGTAATAAATTAACTTTAGTGATTTATGCTACAAAAGTTAGGGTTGGGTTGTTATTAGATTTTAGGATTTAGACAAATAAAACCTTGCAACCCGTTTAAAAGAGAACTAAATGCCATTGCAATAGTGTGAAGTGTTTTAGTAATATAATATTGTGTTATTTTGTTTGTCTATTTCTCATGGCTAGCTTCTTCACTAAACCTTGAATAGGGTTTCATCATTTAGTGATCTAGTACCTTTGTAAACCCTAACCTTCTTCCTTTTGTTTTGCCTCGCAAAGATACTTAATGCATTCATCCATGTAACCCTAACCATTTTCCTCCTATTGTTTTGCTTATAAAGGAGGTCAGATAATTAAAAAGGCAAACCCTAACCTTCTTCCTATTGTTTTGCTTTGCAAAGATACTCGATGCATTCATCCATGTAACCTTAGCCATCTTCTTCCTATTGTTTTTCTTAGAAAGGAGGTATTGTTTTTCTTAGAAAGGAGGTCGGATAATGAAAAAGGAGAAGATAGCCTAAGCAAGGAAACCATGCTATCTAAATTTATCTTCCATCTCATCACCATTCCATGGGATGATAGTATAGTAAGGCCTAAGAAACCTACCAACACAATCAAGGACCATTTTGTACTCAAATGTTCTTCATGCTATGGGATCAAAAGACAATTACTTTACCTCGTTAAAAACTCACTTAGTACTCTTCAAACTCTTGTGGCTTATAATGACCATAAATGCCTAGCCCTCTTCCACTAAAGGATGTATTGTTTTTCTTTTGTTGCCTAAATCACTCCAAAGCAACATGGCCCACTAAAAAATGTTGTAGTAAGTGTATTAAGTATATATGTTAAATAAATAAAATAATATTTATCAAAAAAATGAAATCATTGGAAAATAATTTATAGATTTTTTTACAAATGTTGTGGGCATCTCTTCCTTTCATGGAATTTTCATTAAGGTGTATCATCATATTTCTCGATAGTACTACATTTTCCAAATATCTTGCTAAGAGCTAGAGACCAAGGATCATTTTGTACCCAAATTCTCTTCATGTTATGATATCGAAAGACAATTACTTTACCTTGTTAAAAACCCACTTGGTTCTCTTCAAACTCTTGTGGCTTATAACGACCAGAAATGCCTAGCCCTCTTCCTCTAAAGGATGTACAACTTTCATCGATGACTTATTAAAGGAAAGTTACCCAATCTGACATGCGCTAGACCGATTATATATTAATTCCAACTCTAGGAGGAAGAGGCCCCATGGCCAACTTCCAATCTTACATGATAGATTCATGAGGTGTCATATATCGTCCCATTGGTTCCCATGGTTGCACACCCATTACACATTTCTTAGTGGCATTAATGTTAAAATTTTCTCCAAAGCAACAAGTCATTACCAAAGACCCTCCTTAGGCTTCTTCATTATTCCCATTCCGTTGTGTTGGTGCTTTAAAATGTTTTTTTATCATTTTCCTTATTTTAGGTTCTCCAAAGGAACAAGTCTCAACCAAGGAACCTCCTTCGTGAGCTTCTTTAGTACTCCCCATCTCAATGGATTGGCGATTTCTAGTGCTTTTAACATTTTCATTCTTTTAGTTTCTTTTCATCTCTTTTAGTCATTCCTTGGGGATGTATTTTTTCCTCCCCTTTGTCATCTTTATCTATTGTATTCATTTTACAATTACATGCATCAATTTGATCTTTACTAAACATTAATATTTAGATTAAATTAAATCAAGTATTATACACAAAATATTATATATAACCCTGAGGAAGATTTAAGTGTCACTAAAATCATTTTTCCCTGTGATTATTTTTTAAGGATTCATGACATGCATACCTACTCATTTCCTCTTTTTTTCTTTCTTTCCCATCAATGGATTGACCTCCACAATTGTGTTGGTTTAGTCCTCTTGACAATCATAATTAAGCACAATTACCGGATTCATCCCTAGGATTAACCACAGTCGAATCATATTCTTCCTAATCGAATTCTCGAATTCTTCATCATATTCTTCCACCTAGTTTTTACCAATATAAATTTGTTTACGTAGGATAAATGTATGATAACTAGGGTTAATTAGGGTTAGGGTTCCGAACCCCCAAATCCTAATTTTGCGATGAGTGCCACACCCGTATCGGATTCTTCAATCAATTCTGATTGCACCCACGGTTCGTGTAACCTTCCAATCTTTGGTGCCATTTGTCAAGATCTCTATGGTACCAACACCTCATATGCCATGTGTTACAACTCATGACTCTTTACCCCTCATGGCATGGTTCATCAATGTAAGTGGGATCATTTATATGGTGCCAAATGTCAAGTATCTACGGTTTCCAAAGCCAAGGTTTGGTACCAAGAGTCGCACCTCCTTGCCCCATGTTTCACAATCCTTTGCATATGACATGGTTTATATGAGACAATTGTCGCAACTCCTATGGTTCTATGTGTCCACGAGACATTGTTGGTACCAAATTTCACAATTTTATGGAAACACATGACCTTATTTCTTTGGGGTCACATGTCATGTTTTGTACTAGTCAACTCGTAGCACCTATCATTGGGAAAATAACATGGCTTGATATCATTGGGAACCCCATTCACTGACTTTTAAATCCCTCAAACAACAATGCCATTGTATAGAGAAAGGATGAGGCTAAGTAATCACTAAATATAATAATAAGGAAAACCAACCATGTGCAACAATTCCTTGGGCTCTTTTCGCTTAACAACATACATCAGAATCCCTCAATTCTCAAGATTAAAAAAAATAAATTTATCTCGATAAAATCAATTCAATGTGGCGACCACATGTAATGGAATAAGGCATCATTAAATTATAAAGAATTTCCTTTGGCTCATGGTTTGGATTGGATCAGGACGACGAAGGCAGGAGCTCTGAGTGCGCAGGGACATTAGTCAAGGGTTGCGATTCCCCCTATGAGAATGGCAACGGAGACCCCCCTAAGCCTGGATCCAGAGGGGAGTGGAGGCGGAAGCGAGATCACATGCAGAAGCAAGGAAGGAATGGGAGCAGGAAAGAGATTGAGGAGATTGGCCCAAGGACAAATACAAGAGAAAAATCATTATTTATAACAACATGAAGAGGCCCAATGGATAAATATTACCATTGGGTAGATAAAGACATCCTATGCAAGCTCACCACTTCTAAGAGTTGTCTTACAACTATGACAACTATAGAGTTGGATATTTGTTTGGAAAAGAACGCCAACAATACCCCCCTCCTCCCCGCTCGCCAAAAAAAGAAAATCACAAGGAGTAATCAAATAAATACAAAAATGGATCCCAAAAGAAAATCCTACTAAGGCATCCATGTACAAACTCGCATACGCAAAGAAAAAGAGAATAAACCCATAGGAAAAAAAGTTCCTTCCTAAAAAGGAGTAAACAACATAAAAATGTATGAAGGAAGGAGGACTCAAGATGACACTCCAAGGACAATTTCCTTCACCCCAAGCATCGATCGCAACGATCGAAGACAAGGAAATGTAAAAGGTTTAATGAATATGTCTGCAACGTTCTCTTGAGTAGGAAAATACTCTAAACCAAGAACACCATCCTAAATGAGTTGTTGAATGAATTACATGTGAATCTCTATGCATTTTTTCCTCTAATGCTCCACTAGGATATGATAAATAGGTATGGAACTTTGAGTATCACATTAAAGAGTGGTGGGGTGATCTTGGTTAATTCTAAATTCTATCATTAGTTGTCGAAGCTAAATGACCTCTTGACTAGCATAGAATCGCAACACAATACTCATGTTATACATAAGATAATGGAATCATTGATTGCTTTTTTCAATACTAGGCAATAGGAGCAAATTCTAGGTGATATAAAAAACCAGATGTGGACATTGGATCATCAACTAAACTATCCCAATCGCAATGAGTGAAACTCATAAGTTGAGAAGCACCTAAAGTATGTCGAATGCCAAAATTGGTAGTGCCCTTAATGTACCTCAGAGTTTGCTTGGCTACCTTCTAGTGACTCTAATGAAGAAATTGAGACAACTAAAAGACACACCTGCAAATGAGATGATAGGACATGTATGGGTTAAATTCAATAGATTCCCAACTAATTTCCTTGTAACACCTTGGTTTTGACCCCGTTTGCATTAAAAATGTATATGGTGTATATATTGTATTTAATCGTGGTGTGGAGCTCAAGGCAAAATCCCCACCATCGATTTAGCATTTTATGTTTCAGCGATTAAAATCGTTGCCGATTGTATTTCGTGCTAGCTATGCACATTATAATTTTGGACGTCATGTACATATGCAGTTTAATTAAAATACCCACAACCAGCTATGTCAGTGCAATAATTAATGATATGGGGGCATGATTCCCTAAGGATAGGGGGGGGGGATATTAAAACCTTGAGCCATAGGGGAGAATCCAAGTGTCAAAGGGAGAACCCATCAATATGTCAACCACCGTTCTTGTCTTATTCACCAGCCACTTAATTCTCCAAGGAGTTAGTTGGGGAAGTTATTTCCTTGGGGATTGGGAGGTATGCGCAGCCTTCATTTCTGGGCAGGGCCGTAAGCCTTTAACCACACACATGCCCAAGGGGAGATCATTCACCCATTACCCTCACGTGGAAGGAAAAAACATCACTATTCACTCAGGAAGTTGCATCCCTCTCTCACGCAGCGGATTTTCCTGATGCACTCACGTAGCTGATCTTCCCCACATTTTTGGAAAGCTGTTGGACGTTTTTAAGCATACATCCTTCATCCACGTTGAGCTTTCACGAAGCTGAACCATCCTGGGTTTTTATCCTTCACGTTTTGGGTTGTTTCTACATCCCCACGGTTGGGATTTTTGTGTTTCAGTGTTGCACAACCAAAGGAGGGGGACAGAGCCACGATTTCATGGACTGAGGGAGTCGTTTTGGCCCACGTGAAGCCACAGAACGTTTTTGGAAACAAATTGCACAGGATGGGTCATTTTTCCCAATTTCCGTTTCCGAATTTGGCTCCCATGACATTTTTCATCAAGCCCAGAACTTGTATTTGTTGTGTATGCATCTTGTGTTTTGGTCTGAACTGGTTTGGAGTGGAAATGGGGTCTGAACTAGCTTGATTAACCTAGTGTAGGAAGGAACCTCACAAACAGATCTAGAGGGGTTGGTTTTCTTCTTTCCACACCCTGAATAACACTGGAATGGAAGGCATAGCCTGAGGGACTGTGTAGCAGAGAAGGTGATGCTTCCTTGTGTTGGGTGTGTAGATGGTTTAGGATTCAATCCCAATCTGGAGCAGGTGTCCATATCTTCATGGTTGAGCTCACTAGCTTAGCATTTCAACCTTTCCAGCTCCTTATCATCCTGATAAACCCAATTTTAGTTTGGCTTGGATGAATTTTGACATATCCTTGGCTATGTGTGAGTCTTCTAGTGTTCCCTTATTCCTTGTGGGAATCATGTCCATCTCAGGGGTGGCAGTGTTGTGAAGAGATTGACGAGCACACTGGGCTATGGTTGGGGGAAACGTTGCAACGACATAGCTGGTTGCGGGACACGCTTCTTCCAAGATAAGTCTCTCTTGTGTTAATCTCTTCATTTATATTTGCTAATGAAATATGATGAACATGTGAATGCTTGAATGAAATGTAATTGCTTCTATTGTATATTGCATGTTTTACAAATATGTGTATGTTTTAAGTTCAATGCATTTTATATTACGTTACGGGGCTTAGATTTCCCGAATTGATAGCAGCATAGTCGCATCCTCTCTCTGGTATAAGGGTGGGGACGTGACATTCCTATATAGAAAAGTATTAAAACATGGTGAAGTACAACTCACAAAGAGTTGAGTGCTTTAACTAAAATGGAGTGGGTGGAGGCTTGCAATCAACCATGCCAAAGCAATGAAGTAAATCAAGGGCATAATTCTACTAAAAAATGGAAATCCATTGTGACTATTGAAGGACCTGTAAGCCGATAAAATTATAATGCAAAGGACCAAAGTTCATCATATCAAACCACTCCATCGGTGCCCGATGAGCACCATGAATCATGGATGAAGAACTACCAATGAGATTTAAATCATCCATGTACATAACTAAAATCAAGAGAAAAACACTCTACCACTTAGTGTACATTGTAGGTTCGGCATGACAACAATTGAAATCTAAAAGAATAAGAAAATTATACATCTTATTACACCAAGCTCAGGGATCTTGTTTGAGACCACATAATTAACATGAGATCTTGAAAACATGTGAAGGATCCTACACAAAACTATAAGATTTCTCCATGTAAATTTACTTGTGAAAAATCTCCATGTAAAAAAACACTCTTGGCAACTAGGGAAAATGTCTCAGAATAATCAATTCCTTTAACTTATGAAAATCCCTTTACTACATGGCGTGCCTTATGCTTGTCAACAAATCCATCTATTGCATATTTGGTTTTATAAATCCATGGGCAATGATCAAACATGTGTTCCTTATGAAGAGGAACTAGATTCCATGTGTTATTCTTCAACAAGGAAGAATACTCCTTTGCCATAGCAACATCCCATTTTGGTATCCTAACAAGATCAAAAATTGTTGTGGATTGGTGGAAATGGTGTCACTCAAAGGATAATTAACAGGTGTATGTGAAGAAGTATGGAAAGGGTTGGTGACTAAATAACTAAAATTAGTTTCCTCATAGCCATATATTGTAGGTCTCTTTCGTTCAAAAAGGATCTTTCTCAAAATTTGTCCTTGATAAAGTGGTGTTTATGGACTATTTTCTTCTACCTGATTTGCAACTTCATGCATATTTTCTACTTGTTGATTTTCATTGTCAATAGTATGACTTGCAATAACAATATTTCCATCAACTTCTATTATGCAATAACACAAATTTCAAATCAATCTTCACCATCGTCTGGATGACAAACTATGGGAGGATTAGGAGAAAATATTAGGCCAAAGTGTTGACCAAAGTGGACTACCCTTTTAAACAAGGAATCTATATAAATTAGATCAAATAACATGTATTCCTTCATATCCTCATAGGAACCAACAAAAATCAATGGTTAACCTTTCTTATCCATAGCTTTGTACTTTTTGTCTAGAATTAGGGCTCAAGCTTTCCTGCAAAATTGCATAAAATAAGAAACAACAGCTTGACATAGGCCCAAGCCTCCTTTGGAGTCATACTCAACACTACCTTACAAGGCATGTAGTTCTAAATGTAATTTGCACATTTCATTGCGTCAACAAAAAATGAAGGTGCCATGTTCTTGGACTAAATCATGCAGTTGGCCATCACTCCCAATGTTAGGTTTTTTCTTTCAACAAACCCTTTTGTTAAGGAGTTTCTAAAGAAAAAAGCCCTAATGTTGAATGCCAAGTTCTCTACAAATATATTTGAATGCTTGATTGCACCCCATTATCTATGCATATTTTATTTATAGAAATAGAGGATTACTTCTCAAAAATATATTTGAAGACCTTAAGAGTAGCAAAGACCTCATTCTTGTACATATGAAAGTACACCCGAGAGAAATGTGAGAAGTTATCAATAAAGCTAAGTCCATACATATCCCTAGAAAATGAATGTGTTGAAAATGGCATTAGATCACTATGTACCAACTTAATAGGTTTGGTATCATGCAAGGCCTTAACTTTACGAAAAGGATTATGATGTTGTTTTCCAATAACACAACCTAGACAGAGTCCATAAGTGCAAGATACTTTAGGAGGACCAAGGAAAAAATTTGGTTTACTCAACTGTTGCAAATACTTATAGTTCAGATGTCCAAATATTTCATGCCATATCCTTGTCAAAGAATTAGCATCTACTATGAAGAGGAACCTGAAAAAGGATTGAAACCACCAAACATACTTATCCAATCAATAACTATGATCAGTACTTCCAGAAGCAACAACAATTTATGGATTATATAGATATCCAATGACCATATCATGAGGTGTAAAATTCATTGTCTTCTCATCACCAAAGTGAAAATTTTGATAAACAAATCATATATTAGAAAATATTTCAAGAACAAGGAGAACATCATTGATGCAACCATCAACGAATTACAATGTCTCATCCTAAAACACCAAGTTGTGTAGAGTCTGCAACTATAATCTGCAAAATGCTTCCATTAGATGTAGAAGGATTCATCTCACAAGAGTGAATCATATGGTGTGACGTGTCAGAATCAAGAGTTCAGTTGTCTAAATATGCATATAATACTTGAGTAGAAAGTGCATGTAATTTACCAGAAGAAGGTTTTGACACTGAAATTGTGTTCTACTACATGGCTTCATTCAATGGTCCTAGTTTGATCCAACATTTGCATTCATCATGCCCAATTATGACACAAAAAATGCAACTTACACTTGATTTATTCTTTGTCTTGGAGGAAGACTCAATGGATAGTAAAGATGGAGAAGCATAGGATTTTGAATTATGTTTAGGTTTGGAGGTAGACTTACTAGATTAAGCAGGATCAATATTTTGTTTGCACCAAATTTTAAGCTTACCTTTGGAGGTTTGGGCCACAAAAAAATTAATTCTTATATTTAGAAAGAACATCTAATTGCACAATATTAGATTGTTCTTTGGTAAGAATCTCATAGAAAATATCAAACAAGATCATTTTAAACTATGGCCCAAGTACATCCATAGTAGATTGAAAGGTAGAGGGAAATCCCTTAAAAGGACCATTCAACTTTGACAGAATTAGAAAAATGCATTCTTCATTTATTTTGATTTTCCCACAACCTCTCAATTGCGACAACAAACACTTGAATTTGGTAAGAAAGCATTCAATACAAGAATGCTCATTGGGTACTAGTGTTTGTTCAAAACAACCCTCTCTTTAAAGATGATTCCTATCAGATTCAAGAAAATAGTGAAATAATGTCAGAATATGTTCATATTTTTAGATGCCATCATTGTGATTGAGTTGGCCATATGAAATATCAGTGTTTTTATATTCATCATTGTCACATTACGAGAAAATCATAACCATTATTCAGATCGGTGTGTGAAGCTGAAGAAACATGCAATGGTGAAACTTGCAACATAATATTGTATCACTTCTTACTTTGTACCCCACAAGGGGGAACATGATTCCAAACTTCAATCTTCAAAGCCTCCTTTCGATAACAATCAACAAGACCTTCCTTAATTAAGATGGATCAAGCGAGCCTAAGCCAGAACCAGTATGGGAGGCCAAATTCAATGATGTAGCCACATAGATAAAAGAAAACCATGTATGAGAGTACTCATGTGTTTTCTGTCTAGTTTTGACACCACTAGACTCTCTTTTCCTCACATTGTTCTTGATAGGGGGAAATGAAAATAGTCATAAACTAGCGAGTGAGATCAAGTGAGCCAGAACAAGAGAGCCTCAAACAACATGTTTGAATGAGATCCTAAGTTGGTGGTCATCCTCAAAACACACATTTAGTAGAAGAATTCAAATTCTTCTAGACATCAAATGGTGGTCCCCCAACCACCGCTTCCATACAAAACCTATGAGCCTTCCTACCAAGTTCTAGACAGAACCTCTGAGCCTTTGTGCCAAGTTCCATATTTCGTGGTCAACCTTAAACTAGACACATAGTAGAATATTTTATCTTCTACTAGCCTCTTTGGTTGGTTTTCAGCCAAAACCACCTCTTCATAGATCACTTGTATTAGCAGAAGACAATGAAATCTTCTAGCTAACTTGCTTGGCAATTTGGATTATCAAGATGGAAATATTTAGCAAGTGGTAGTTTTCCACTTCCAGTGATTCAACTCTCTTTTTCTTGGAATCATATACACCCTTTCTATTAAGGAGGTAATTGTTGGGAACATAATCCTTAGTTTTTGGATCAATGTTGACTATTCACGAAAGGAGAGTAGCAAGAGTCATTCGGGAGTCCAAAAGACCTTATTGGGAAGTTGAACTGATGATGCATTCTCATGTATTAATGTGTACATTGTTAATGAGAATTTGTGCTTTGACACCTATCCTTATGTATTTCTATGGATTTCTACCTATTTTCCCAATAGGGAAACCTGGCATGAGAAAAATCACTTCCCACCCACGAATCCTCCCCTAGCATACACTAAACCCATCACCTATCTTCCAATCCAGTCCATCCCCATTAAAAAAAGAGTTAAAACAATCACTTTCCATGTGACCTAAACATTGCACATTGATTTAAATGGATTTCAGATCCAATCTATGAGAGACATGGGCCTTGATATATTTTTGTTCCGCCAGTTCAGACCAAAACCCTGAGCCTCCTAACAACCTGCAAATGCTTTTCACTGCAAAATCCTTGGGGAAAGGTATCAAGTTGTTTATGCGCCACCTTCCCATTAAGATTGGATTTGAGATCGTCTTCCAACTTATTCGAACATTCCTTTTATTTTTGAAGCTACCAGACCAAAAGAATCTCATACTTAATTTTGCAATCTTGTCTAACACACAACTTAGGATCCAAGATAAACAACGATACACTGGTATGACCGTGAATATTGATTTGATCAATGTCATTATAACTCCCTTATAAACCCAATACACACACCGATTTTCTAGTCTCTTTTCAAATTTAATGATCAACCATTCCTAATCACTAATACGATAGGAGGGTTTAAGACGGAGCCCCAAATATTTCAATCCTTCATCAAGATTGATCAGCTTAAATTCAAATTACATGTTGAATCACCATACATCCTCCTCCTCAGCTCCTTCTCTGATCCATGAGGATATTGGTGGCCACCCACCTATTCCACTTAGACCCCCACCATTGTTTCTTTCAATTTTCTAGTTTCCTTAATTGTAGCACAATTTACTATTTTTGGTAGTTTTCGGGTCCTAAACTTTCGGAGCCGTTTTGAGGCCCTAAACGACGTTTTTTCGGCATCAAATGGTCAGGAAAATATGAGTTTGTTCCGAACTCAATATTTGTTGTTTATGGACATAGTCCTTAAGTAGATCTTTCTAACGATGTATCATGCATCAAACAGAGGTAGTATGCTAAAGTTACGACCCCGGGAAATTGATGTACCAAGTTACCCAATGGGGCCCACATTCTGGCGTTTCACCTCCTAGGGTTAGGTTTTTGGATGTGTAGGGTTTCCATTGTTTCTCAATAATATATAGGCCTTCGAGCCTCAATGTAACACAGAGTTTAGAGGCATGTAGCCACCACATCTCTTCTCAGAGATAAGCTACCAACACTCTAGCTAGTTTATTTCCATTCTGTATGTAAACAAGTTTCAGTTATTGGTTAATGAAATGAAGTGTTATTTCTGCTGCATATTTGTTTCTATGGTTATTTGTGTATTCTGTTGCGTTCTTGCATAAATCCGGATCAGTGGTATGAGAGCAATTTGGTCTTTCTCGATCCTTCTTTGCATGTCCCCAATGAGGGTAGGGTATAAAGAGTTAGGGCTCGATCTGGTTGAACCTTTGCAAGATCAGCCTCGCAAATCTCGACGGCCACCCATGGAGGATGAAAAGAAATACAAGGGCGCAGAAGATCCTATCAAAATGTTGCTCGAGGAGGCCCTTGAAAAACAAAGGAACGCGATGATGGATAACTTCACCCAGATCCTTCAACGACTTCCCACTGGTGGCGCATCTGCATCTAGCAGCCACTCTGTTGGCGCAACCCCTTTTAAGGTACAAGTAAACTTTGACATCCCCATATTTGATGGCCGAATAGATGCAGACGATGTAGATAGATGGTTGAATCTATTAGAAGGATATTTCTTAGTTCATGACTTTTCTGACTGGGAAAAAATTACTTTTTCTCTACTCAAAGCTGCCCCCCATGTCAAGGACTGCTAGGAAACCTACTCTGAGAGAAAGGAGGAGGAGGAACCTTCTTTGTTCGTGGCCATACCCACTTGGAATTATTTTTGAGATTCCATAAAGGGAAAATATTATCCAGTGGGGAGCTATGAGGACAAGTACATACAATGGACTACGCTGCGGCAACAAGGAGATCAAGATGTGCATGAGCTGACAAATCTGTTCCATACCCTGCACACCAAGTTGGGTATCAAATATTCAGAGAAACATTTGGTGCTGAAGTACCACAGTTGTCTGCCTAGATACATTCAGGAGGAAATGGAGTTCCTCGACATCTCTTTGCTTGGTACGAGATATCGGTATGCTACCAAAATTGAGCAAAAATTCAAACAAAAAAAGCGAGACTTTGGATCTGCAAATCAGAAGCAAGGGAAAGGTACCCCCAAACTGTAGAACCAAGGGCATAGCCAAGGCATGGCGACTCAATAAAACTTGCCAAAGCCACAAGCAAAGAGCAACACTTCAAAGCCAAAGAAGGAAGCGGGAAAGTGGTGCGAGTTCCATAAAAGCCCCATTCACAACACAAGTGAGTGTTGGGCCAAGCAGTCACTGGTGGCCAAGATAAAGGCTTCTGAATCAAATGCATACTCTGACACTGAATCAGAACCTGAGGAGGGGAATGACAGAGGGAAGAAGATTATCAATGCATAGCTCAACGCCACTGTTGCCACCATGAAGATCCAAAAGGAAAAACCAGAAGATTCAGAGGAGGAGGAATGTCTGTTTCACTCCCAGATGTGGGTAAAGGGTTCCGTGCTACAGTTCATTGTCAACAGTGGGAGCCAAAAGAACTTGATTTTAGCAGAGGTCGTGAAGTGGTTGGGTTTGTTGACCACAGCACACTCGTAGTCGTACACCATCGGGTGGCTTCACCAAGGATGGGATCTCCACGTCAGCTAGCAGTGTCGCCTTCCCTACAGCATCAAGCCCTTCACCGATGAGGTATTATGTGATATTGCTCCTCTTGATGTTTGTGATGTATTATTAGGTCAACCATACTTATGGAAGCATCATGTGGTGTATGATTCCTGGCCTCGCGCTGTTATTATTATGTTGGGAAATCATTTGTATAGGATACTAGAGGTACCACCTCCTGCCACTGTCTCTTTGGTTACTGCAAAACAATGCAGTAAAATCATTTCCAAAACCGGGAAGTTTGTTTTCTTGATGATCCGCCCTCAAGGCAAGATGAAGATCATGGCCATGACCTCCAGACAGGGCCCCTCTGCACGACAACAACAAATGGACAAGGTCATGGAGGAGTACCGGGACATATTCACCTCACCCATCGGGATGCCTCTCCATTTTTAGGTCAAGCACCCCATCGATCTGACCCCAGGCGCGCCGCTTCCGAATGGACCGATCTATCGACGCTATGTTCTAGAGAAGGATGAAATCAATAGGCAAATTCAGGAGTTGCTGCAAAAGGGTCACATCCGGCCAAGTTCATCACCCTGTGGGAGCCTGATTGTGTTGGTACAAAAGAAGGATGGGACTTGGAGACTTTGTATTGACTATTAGGCGCTGAACAAGATCACTGTCCAGAATAGGTACCTGATCCCAAGGATTGATGACCTCCTAGACTAGTGTAAAGGGTTGAGATATTTTAGCAAGATCAACTTAAAGTCTGGGTATCACCAGGTACTGATCAAACTGACTGATGTGTGGAAGACTGCCTTCAAAGCCAAGGAGGGCCTTTTCGAATGGTTGGTCATGCCTTTCGGGCTGATGAATGCTCCTGCAACCTTCATGAGACTGATGGATGACATCTTGCGGCCATTCAACAACTCATTTGCAGTAGTGTACTTGGATGACATCCTGATATTCAACCAGACTTGGGAAGAGCACCTTCACCACATCCAACAGGTCCTCAAAACACTGCGGCAGCACAAGTTGTGTGCCAATTTGGACAAGTGCACTTTTGGTATGACCCAGGTTCAGTATCTGGGATACATTATTGATGACTGTGGGGTACATGTGGATCTAACCAAGATCCAAGTCATTCGGGATTGGCCAGCCCCAACTACTCTAACAGAGCTTCGCAGCTTTTTGGGCCTTGCTAATTTCTACCGCAGGTTCGTGTTGGGATTCTCTCATATCACTTGGCCCTGAGTCAAGTCACCAAGAGAGGAACGAAAGAAAAATTCTTTTGGTCGAAAACTCAACAGAAAGCATTTGCAGAATTGAAACATCGCCTCTACTATGCCCCAGTGCTCACATTACCAGACTTGCAACAACCATTTGAGATCGAGACAGATGCCTCTAACTATGCTATTGGGGCAGTCCTTACTCAACAAGGGAATCTAGTTGCATATAACAGTGAGACATTGTCCACAAATATCCCACTTATGACAAAGAGATGTATTCCATTTTACAGGCTTGCCAACAATGGAAGCATTACATTTTGGGGAAGGAAACGATCATCCACATAGACCACCGACCCCTGCAGTTCATACAGACACAAGGGAAGTCACAGAACGAGCACCAATAATGTTGCAGACTGCCTCAGCTGACCACTGATCATGGCGATAACCACCGTGCTCAACTCTTATGGGCACGAGACTTCTGATTGGCCACTTCTCTACAAGAGCGATCCAGAATTCAGCCACACATACCAGACACTCTTAGAGGGAAACCAAGTTCCAAAATTTCACCTCTAGGATGTACTACTATGTCACATGGGACACCTTTGTGTTCCTTCAAGCGAGTGTGCCAAGATGATTTGGGAAGCGCACTACAGTCGGGTCGTTGGGCATTTCGGGGTTGAGAAAATAGTGGTAATACTATAGAAGTATTTATATTGTCTGAACCTTCAACAGAAGGTTGGGAAGTACATTCGATCCTGCATTCCTTGCGTCATTGCCAAACCATCCATCAAGAAGCAAGGCCTCTATACTTCGTTGCCTACCCCTAGTCGACCTTGGGAATCCATATCCATGGATTACATGTCGGGCCTTCCTTCTACTAATCACGGCAATGACTGTGCGTTTGTGGTCGTTGACAGATTCTCAAAGATGGCCATAATGGCGGCCTGCAAGAAGAATATCACAACAGAAGCCACTGCTAAACTCTTCTTTGAATGAGTGTGGGTACACTTTGGGATCCCACAGTCTATAATCTCAAATCGGGACAGTAGATTCCTTAGTACATTCTGGTCTAGCCTATAGTCAATGCTAGACACCAAGCTGACTAAGTCGACAGCTTTCCATCCCCAAACTGATGGCCAGACAAAGGTCATCAATAGGATGATCATACACATTTTATGCATGTACAACTCAAAGCATCCACACACATGGGATGAGATCCTCCCCTATGTACAACACATCTATAACCGGGCCCTCCATAGCTCAACCAACCACAACCCCTTTCAAGTGGGCTTGGGATTCCAGCCACTATGTCCCATTGATGTAGCCATGCCATTTGCAGCTACTCAGGCTGATTCAGCTCATATCTAGTCTAATGTTTCCAAGGCGAAAAACTTCATTGAGCGCATTCAGCACATTTTCCAACAGGTTCATGACATATTGGATAGATCCAATGCTAAGTACAAGCAGCGACATGATCAACATCGGGTGCAACACAACTTCCAGGTGGGCGACAAAGTGTGGTTACATTTGCAGAAGGAGCGCCTCACTGGTCCCCACCGCAAGCTTCACCCACTCTGATATGGGCCATACATCATCACCAAGGCTGTCAGGGACAATGCCTTTGAGCTCAGTATTCCATCATTCCTTGGTCTGCACCCAGTGCTCAATGTGGACCGCCTTCGGCCCTACTTTCCACCTCTACTGGACACATCAACAGTGGCATAACAACTCACACCAACAGAGTTAAACCCCGATTGCATGGAACAAGCCACAAATGATCAGATTATGACACACAGATCAAGAACACCTGCCATCAGAATATCCAGTTATGTCGAGTTGTCAAAGTAGGCCAACTCCTTCACCAGGGAAAGTGGCTCACCAGGGACCAAGTTCAACAGAAGTTTCCTCATCTCATGGAGGAACTCAATGCAATGGGGACCATTGCTTCCTAAGGGGGGAGGAATGATCCAGGAGGATATTGGTGGCCACCCACCTATTCCACTTGGATCCCCACCATCGTTTCTTTTAGTTTTCCAGTATCCTTAATTGTAGCACAATTTACTATTTTTGGCAGTTTTCGGGTCCTAAACTTCTGGAGCCGTTTTGAGGACCTAAACGACGTTTTTTCAGCATCGAATGGTCAAGCAAATATGAGTTCGTTACGGACTTGCCATTTTTCACTTATGGATGTATTCCTTAAACAGATCTTTCTAATGATGTATCATGTGCATCAAACAGAGATAGTATGCTAAAGTTACAACCCCAGGAAATTGATGTACCAAGTTACCCAACGAGGCCCATATTCTAGCATTTCACCTCCTAGGGTTAGGTTTTTGGATGTGTAGGGTTTCCATTGTTTCTCAATAATATATAGGGCTTCGAGCCTCAATGTAACACAGAGTTCAGAGGCATGTAGCCGCCACATCTCTTCTCAGAGATAAGCTACCAACACTCTAGCTAGTTTATTTCCATTCTGTATATAAACAAGTTTCAGTTATTGATTAATGAAATGAAGTGTTATTTCCGTTGCATATTTGTTTCTATGGTTATTTGTGTACTTTGTTGCGTTCCTGCATAAATTCGGATCATTCTCTTGATATTGTATACTTTTCCGCATGTACTACCATCCATGTTGCATTACAAAAAAGATCAAGAATACTTGATAACTTCTGTAATTCCCTTTTCATTACGTCATAGAATATCAAGGTATCATTGACAAAAAACATGTGTAAGTTGAAACTTCCCCTCGTACATAATCCTTTTATGCCTCTAGTCATCTTAGCTTCCTTGATCACTCTATTAATCCCTTATTTTACAAAGAGAGATAACAAGGGATCCAAAGGGAACCCATGTC
Source organism: Pseudotsuga menziesii (assembly GCA_001517045.1). Classification (NCBI taxonomy): domain Eukaryota; kingdom Viridiplantae; phylum Streptophyta; class Pinopsida; order Pinales; family Pinaceae; genus Pseudotsuga; species Pseudotsuga menziesii. The sequence continues at coordinate 27,731 of LPNX010752754.1, forward strand.
TTACCCCTCTCCTAAGTCTGAAAAAGGTGGATGCTACTTCATTTATCATAAGTACCAAAAATGATATCCTCATCATGCATGGCATAATCCACTATATAAATGAAATACAGAAGCCAAATTGAGATAAAAGCATTCGAAGGAACGCCCAACTTACATGATCATATGCATTTGGAAGATCGATATTTATCACCATTTCCTTTAAATTTTTTAGCCTTATTCAATGAAGACCTTCTTAGGCTAGTCCTATAGCCTCATGGATCTGTCTACTTGCTAGAAACCTAAACTATTCATTATTAAAGTTAGTTGATAATATGCTTTTATCCTACTAGCTATTATCTTTACAACTATCTTGTCAATGTTGTTACTTAGTGAAATTGGTTTGTTGTCATCTAGACAATTCGTATCATCCCTTTTTGGTAGGACATAGATGAATGTTTCATTGAAATCCCCTAACATATTTCCTTGTTTCCTATAAACCACAACTACTCTTAATAGAACCTCCTCCATTGTATATAGAATTCCTAAGAAGTATTCAATCAACATGCCATCAATATCCAATACTTTGTCGTTTTTAAAGCTATGAAGAGTCTTCTCTAATTCTTCCTTTGATACTTCTTTCATTAGTTCCTTATTATCCTCATCATTCACAAGATTAGGATATAATTGGAATAATTTCAGTGCCTTTTCCTGATAAATCTTTTCATCCTCTTTGAAGAGTTTCTGGAAATGATCCACACCCCTTTTTGCCAAATATTCAAACTTGGTAACCACCTCCTTATCCTCATTCTTAACTTCCAAATTGTATTCACAAATTTTCGATGATTGGAAAAATTATGGAAATATTTTTTATTCTCGTCCCCCTAGCCAGCCATAGCACCCTACTTTTCATTCTCCATTCATCTTCTTTATTTTCTAGATATTTCCTTCTTTTCTATTCCAGGTCTTTCACTTCATGCCTTGTGTCCTCCTCAAGGAACCCTAATCCCTTTGCCTCTTCTAGAATCACCATTATTGACTCAATGGCTAATAAAGCCTTGTCCTCTTTCAATTTCTTATTTTGATCCCGTGATCTTCAAATTATTTGAGAATTGTATAGCTATCGACTCCCTCAAATTTATGCCAACATTTTTTAATAGTTGCACACAATCCCTGGCTTCTAACCATGATAGATTAAGTTTGCAGGGACAAGAAGGTTTTCTTGAGTATCCTAACAATTAGATCACCACTAGATGGTGATCTGAATCCCCTCCCATCCCAATCCACTATTGAATATGCAATGGAAGTTCTAAAATACCCTCTGAAATAAGAAAACGATACAGGAGCTTCGCTATAAAGTCATTTCCTTCTCTTATGTTAGACTAAGTCAATTTTAATTTTATGGGTTCTATATCACTCAAAACATTGCATTCATCATTCATATGAAAAAAATTCGATAAAATATCTAGACGTCATTCAACCCCCAAGTCTCTGACATACCCATAGAAAAATTTAAATATCCTCCCAAAATAAGATTACACTCCTTAAAACGAGTCTTAGCCATCACATATTCCCCAAAAGAAATATGATCACAATTTAGCACGTATATATTCAGAAACGTGAGTTCCACCCTTAGTTAAAGAGAATGCAAGGTCACTCATAGTCCTAATTCAAAGGCCCAAGAATTTACAAGTTTCAAACTTTGACTACGCCAACCCAAAATTAGACCTCAAGATTTTCCTTTAGTGTCTACAAACCCAAATTCCCATCCATTGAGCAAAACATCCAGCTCCTTCAAAAGTTTCACGCCCTCACTCATTGTTTCCTTCAAAAAGATCAAATCTGACTTCAAGTTACTAACCAATCTACCAAGTGCTAGCTTTTTGAGGTGCTAACAATCCCCCTACAATTCAAAGAAACACAAATCATACGGAACCCCTTCCAAGGGATTTTGTTACTCTAAGCACCCCACCCATAGATCTCTTTTTCCTTGAAGCTACATCACACACAACCTTTTCTTGAGTCAACTGGAGAAAATATTTCCTTCTTTTACCTATTTTATATTTCTCCACATTCTTACCCAACCTTCTTGAGACTTGACCAAAAAACCCCTCATAACCTTCCTTTCGAGACCAAAGGAAATACCACCCTTCCTCTTCCAAAGTCCCTTTTCTCATAAAGATGCCCTTCTCATTAGGAGAACCAAAGGGTTGATTCTCCACCTGAGAATATTGAAAATTAACCCCTGAGAGCAATTCGTTAGATGGAGTACCTTTTTTAATAGGAATTTCAAAATATTTTCTTAAAATATATATTTAAAGAGTGACTAGATTGACACAATTTAATTTGCACTTCCCAAATGAATCCTTTTCCTCAAAGGGATACTCTAAAGTAAGAATATCAAATGATAAATTCTTCCCTACAAACATTTCTAATTGTAAATGGACTAAGTCTTTTAGAGTCATACTTGGGTCTGTCTGAACCTCCTCTTCTAGATCAAAAGAGACAAAAGTAGGCTTTTGCATCTCTTTTGCAACAAAAAAGTGATCACCCACTTCCTTCATAAGCTTATATGTCGTATCTAACCTTATTTGAATATTCTTGATGTAGACATTACTAGCCTTTCCTTGCTGATTAATTTATATATCCTTTGAAGGTGATTCAACGTATTTTTCAAGCTCCAATGACCTCTTTCCAACCTTGTTATCCTTTCTGCTCTCATGTCCTCCTCCTTTTTTCTTCCATATTTTCCAACGAAAAAGGAGGTGTACACTCCTATTCTATATGACCATACTCAAGGAACCTATTACACTTGAATGGTATGCCTATATAGTCTATAGCTTGAACATGAACTTTATTTCTCACTGTTAACTCGATATTTTCCACTAATTCCTCCTGGAGATCCAGATTTACTAGAATGTGAGCCACACAATACACCCCCAATTCTAGATGTGCTTCCACATAGGAGCACAAAACATTACCCACAACATTGAAAAAATTTAGAGACCAAAATTCCAATGGGAGACTGAACACTTAACCCAAATTTCCATGGAATCCATTCTTTCCTTTCTTGTATCAAATAAAGGATTCCAATGCTTAATTAAGAAAGATTGAGCAATATTTCCGTCTCCATTCTTTCTTTAGGATTTTGGATGTGTCAAATCTAGATTGGAATCTGAATGCCAGCTAACCCCTTGGGAGAATTAAAGATACATGATTATACCCCAAGAAATCTCCCCATTATTTGTACCCCAAGAAAGCTCCCCATTCTTTGTCCACCCAATCTTTCAGACTTCTTTCACTTGTTCTAAATCCCAGAACTTGACCCACCAGAACCATTTCCCCATATTCCACAACTTAATTCATTTGGAAATCAATCCCTAACACTAGACCTATCAATTTATTACTATATTTTACACACTTCATTTTTTACTTGCTAAATCAAGAATAGGTTCCTCTCCATCCTTTACCTTTCTCTCTTTATACCCACTCGAACCTCTCTCTAACATTTCCAAGGAAATATCCTTCTAAGAACTCAAAATCCTTTTCTCCCAAATTGATAACTTCGGGAAGATAGAATACGTTTACCATTTTCATCTCTTAGATCCAACTCTTTAAGATCGTCAGTATGATTTATGTCCTTTGTAATGAAAGTCTCTCCACGTATCACTTCAAGCTCAATCTCTTTGACAAGTGTCCTTCCTTATGAAGCATGAGACATCAATCTTAGTCGCAACCCCAAGAGAGTCTTGTTTAACTTTCCTAATAGATCTATACCATGATTCCCTGACATTGTACCTTCCACTATTAATCCCTCCCCCACGTTGGCATCCTCCACATCAATTCTATGGAGGAACACCGATTAAATTAATTTCCTTGCATAGGATTTTCCCTTCTTGTTACTCAAACTCAGATTCATACTTACAAAACTCTAAGGATTGCTCCAATAATTCACCTTCCGTGAAAGGAATATGCTTCAAAGAAACACTAAAAATCAAAACAAGATGACATACTAATTCACATGCATAATTAAGACATAACTTTGCAATTATTATAGGTCAGTTAGGAATAATTTGGAAATACATTATACCCTATTAGATAACATAAAATGCAAAGTTGTAAGAAAGATAAACATGGTATAAGGAAGGAACTTTGCAAAGATAAACAGAGGTATAACGAAGGTAATACAACAATGTAGAGAATACATTGTTTCTATTTCTACTTAAGGAAATAGAAAACAACTAATGCATAACTCAGTCAATCTCATAAGAGTATCCTTTATGGTTAATGTCCTAAAAGTGTCCTCTATGGATAACATAGTGATTTCAAGAGTATACAATTCAACATTCTACAAATTTTTTGATTACGTGCATCCTTGAAATTATAGGTTTCAAACAAAAAAAAAAATATGTAAAAGGAATACAAAAAGATGAGTGGAAACATAACCATTAATTGTCTTCAAATACAAAACACATTGTACATAAGAACGCATGCATAAAAATAGACATTATCACTAAAACAAAATAGAAAATAGACATCCAACAAAGAATACAAGGTCATACATAATTGGAATTAGCATAAATGTTGAAAATCCGAAATCTACTTTACAATTAATCCCTATGGAGTATTTTCACAGGGAGACCTGCAACTGCTAAGGCAATGAGTTTTCCTTGATAGAATCACGAGGGGGACAACCATAGATATGAAACAATAATGAGATTGAGACACTGAATGAGGAACAGGGGAAGGGGAGTACAAGGGACTCAAACTTCCTTTGTTCAGATTATAATGACATGCTTGATTTGGAAGCAGATGACATTGACTCATGGGGAGGGAATCATAGCTGTGGAACCAAGGAGATGACTGTGATGGGAGATACTTGGGGAAGGCATTGGACAAGTGATATCCATGGGATGCAAGGGAGCCTCATTGTAGAGTACTCTGAACAAAGGCGACCCAATGGGGGGAATGTTTCCATAATGTGAGACTATATGCAATATGCGTGGGGCGCACCGAAAGGCATCGTTTGGGCCTTATTCAATTTTTAAGGAGCCTGAAGAAGGGATAGAAGTATGCTTAGTATGATATTGTCTCATGAATTTTTGTCGAGCCCAAGACGGTAAATGCTCAATGGTGTTTTCATGTTTAGAGAGTCGAAAAACATGAAGAAGACTCCAATGTGGTCTCTTTTTCATACAATAGTCTCCTAATCTCGAAAAAGGATAAAAGTGTGCAAAGAATAACTCTCATAGCTGAAAGGAGATAAGAGACTTGTTTTTCGTAGATAGTACAACCATGCCAAAAAAAGATAAAGCTATACTGATTGAACGATCATTCAAATACTTTTATGAGAATGAATGAAACCAAGTTTTCTTAGCGATCTTTTTTTTATGAGAGGGATAGAAAAGAGATTAAATACAACCCATAAGTGATTTTTTTCATATAGTACGGTCCCAATGTCCAAAAAATCATAAAGGGATACAATGCAAAACGTTCCTAGTTGGAAGGTGATAGGGTGGTCTTTTTCTTTAATTACTCTACATAGCCTGAAAAAGGGATAAATGACACCACATAAAAAAAAAATTCATATATTTTAATGAGCATGAAAGGAAGTAAGCTTGCTCAATAATATTTTCATTCTTTAAGGAGTCAAAAAAGAGCTTAACAGAAACTCAGTAATGGTCAGTCAAGAAAGGAGGAAGTGGTCAATGTGCCAAAAGAAGTGATGTTGGGACAATGGCTGACGGGGAGAAAAAATAACAGTGGAACACTTATGGGGTGTCCTTGTGAGACGGTGAATGGAGGTAAAATAATGAAAAGTTTGCAGTATGGATGGAGCAAAGAGCTCGTGAACATGCAAATACAGAAGGGGTTCGACTTGCCTGGAATGAAAATTGAGGTAACTCCGGGAAATGGCCCAAAAGAAGATATGGAGAGCATATGTATGCTTAGTGGTGGGAAGAAGGAGCGATTTGAAGGGGAGGGAAAATGCATTGATTCCAACAACAGATAAATCATATAAAAAATGTTTTAAGGGATGGAATAAGGAGGTATTTGGAAATCTCTTTCAAGCCAAGAAGAGATCTTGAGCAGGAAATGGAACAACTTCAACAATAAATCATTCAAGAAGGAAGATTAGAATATACAATGAGACTAGACGAAGATCTATAATCCCAACTTGACCTCTGGTATACGCAAGAAAAAAATTTGTACAAGTAGGAACTAAGGATTCAATGGCTAAAATAAGGGGATAGGAGTTCAAAATTATTCCATCTTACAATGATTAATCATCGACATCATAATCACATCTCATATATTTGGGATGCTTAAGGTAACTTGGTCACTCAACATGAAGATATAGAATATGAATTGATTACCTTCTATGAGTCCATTATATCTAAGCCCCTGGGCAACAAGGATCTACCTTTTCAAAAAATTGTTGATAACATCCCCAAATTGGTTGTGGAGGAGCAAAATGAAAATCTAATGCAACCAATATCCCTAGAAGAAGTTGAGTAGGTGGTTATGGCTATGGAAAAAGTGAAATTGTTAGGGTGTCATGGTTTCATGATAAACATTTTCCATGCCTCTTGGTTCATTATCAAATTTGATGTATTGGAAGTGGTGGATGATTCCATACTATGTAGGGGTGTGATTTCAGCTCTTAGCTCCACGTTCATAAACCTGATCCCCAAAAAAGAAGGAGCTCGTCGTGTAGATAATTTTCACCCTATATCTCTATGTAATGTTATCTACAAAATATTCACCAAGGTTATCTCCAATTGGTTAAAATCCTTGCTTCCTGATCTAATCTCCCTAGAGAAAATGGGTTTTGTGAAAGGTCATCATATCCTGGATGGAATTGTATTTTCCCATGAAGCAGTGCATTCTCTAAAAATCCAGAAGAAACCTGGGATGATCCTTAAATTGGATTTGTCAAGGGATTTTGATAGATTAAGTTTGAAGTGTATGGAGAATTTCCTTTTATCTTTTGGTTTCTTGGAGGGCTTGATGAAATGGATCATCTCCCTTACTTCCATTTTTTTTAAACTATATTTCTTAATGGATACCCCATGGAAAATTTTGCACCCTGACATGGAATTAGATTGGGGGATCCTCTTTCCCCACTCTTATTTAGCTTGGTGTTTGAAGGGTTAGGTTAGTCCATAAAATATATGATCTAGGAAAATTCCATGAAGGGGATCAGGCTAGATGAGGAAGTCGCCTCCCACCTTCAATTTGTTGATGATACTCTGTTGTTTGGTACCCCTTTGTTCCATGAAGCTCAAGAAATAAATTCAATCCTAGAATATTTCATGGAAGCCTCTAGCACTACCATCAATAAGGATAAAATTCTTCTACTATAGTCTACCCTCATGTCAAATTACTTGGGATCTCCCGTATTTGAGAAAGCTCGAGGAAACATGTTGTGGGGGAACCTTTTTTCAAAGCTAGAGAAAATTTAGAGAACTGGGATTTCTAATCTCTTAATTTTCTAGGTCGTCTAACATTGATCAAGTCGTTGATTTAAGCAATGCATATCTATCTATTCTCCATATTGGCAGCCCCTAAATCAATCTTGAAGTCAATTAAATTTTGTAGCTTACATCCTTTTAGTTTGGAACTACAGAGAACGACAAGTAGGCCCTAATGTCCTTGATGAAAGTTTGTAGAACTAAATAGGAAGGTAGGTTGGGACTAAGGGATCACAATCTGGGAAATGTTCCCCTAGGAGCCAAATTGTGGTGGAGATGGCTAAAGAAACCTCTCACCATGGGGAAATATGTGGAACTAGAAATATGTTGTTGATTCAAGCCTAAACATCTTATTCGTTTGGATGGTCAATGTCCTGGGTCAGTGATATGAATGTCTATTCGGGAAATAAGGGATTTGGTTCAAAATACAATTTATGGGAAATTCACAATATAAAAATTGCCCTTTTTGGGGAGGACATGTGGAAACAGTCCCCACCCCTAAATTTGGATCCCTGGTGGGAAACAATATGTGGTTAATATCTAACCATGAATGTTACTAGAATCCATTAGCAATAGAATGGCAATGTTTCTCCACAACTTTCTCAAAATTGGATTCCCTTGGACCAATGGGAACTTCAGGAGAGCATATCAGGAAGGGAATCCATCCATTAATGATGAACTAGACCTTTGAAGTATTCAATTATGGATGGCCAAGACATTCTTAGATGGGGATTCCAGTCGAAAGGAAACTTCAATCTAAAATAATCCTACTCCCTTCTCCTTCATAATGGTTATGAAGACAAGAGGAGGATCTGGTGGTAGATATTGACTCAGAACTTGTGGCCTAAAGTCTCTACCTTCCTCTAATAGGTGGCCAAATTTGAGCTCTAACCTAGGATCAAATCAAAAAATAGAATTTGAGGGCCCATCAAAATTCGAGCTTTTACCTACGACCAAATCAAAAAATGAGAATTTGAGGGCCCATCACGATATCCCTTATGTAATTTGGAGGAGGAAACTCTCAATATTATCAACCTCTATACATTCTCATCCTCGATCTGGGATAGGGGAGCCAAAACTCTTTGAACTTTAGATCAATAGAGAGATTGTATCAAGGTTAACATTAAGTCATGGATATTGAATTCCTTCAAAAATAAAATCCTAAATAGAATTTGGAAACTTCTCTAGGGATTCACTCTTTGGGAAATATAAAAATAAAGAAATTACAGAACGTTTAGGGACTCCAAAATGACTGAAGATCAGGTTTGGCTCCATGTCACAAAAACACATAATTGAGACGGTCAATGTTGTTGGTTGGCGGGAGGATGGAAAAACATTTCGCAGAATATGAAAGATCCATCGTATAATCTTGGCTTCGTCATCTCTCTTGCATTCCCTCTATGTCACATAATTTCTCTCCCTCTTCCTCGTCTCCAAGTCGTTGGTCTCCCCACCCTGTGGGCTTCATTAAGCTAAGTTTTGATGGTCACCCAAAGGTAACCCAAGACTGGTTGGTGTTGGTAGTGTAATATGGGACAATACTTTCCAAATCATTTGACTTTACACAAGCGCACTTGGTAGAAAATAAATAGTGATGCAAAGTTGCAGGCCCTCAATCAAGGCCTTCTCATTACCTACAGGTAGGACTACACCAAGCTTATTATAAAATGAGACCCCCAAATTTCCCTCAACGTGTTTAAGAAATTGTTGCATGGGGCCCTGTTTAGCAAGGTGTCCAATAACTAGATATTAGAATCAAAAATTGAAATTCTCGTTGAAATCCTTCAAACTGTAAATCCTCGAGCGACTTTCACTCCTTCACTCACATGTTAGGTGATCCGTAAATAAAGTGGCTGACCATTTGGAAAAAAGTGATTCCTCTCAATTAGATGAAGGTCTTGGCTCAGAGTGGTAAGGGATTGTTACCACAAACATCAATCACACATGTTGTTCCATTAGAAATTAGGCAATGCAAACCCAAATGCAGGTGTATGAAAGGGTGGAGGTGGCTAGCAGGGGCGATGGGAGACTCATCTCACAACTCACCACCTAACCATTTCATAACCAATGAAAGGTCAGGGTCATGTATGTGAGGAGGGTAATCAGTTTAATGCGTGGAGTATTTAGCAAGCCAAGGATTCAAGTGAATTAGTACTTGGTGATACGCCGAGGGAAAGAGGGGAACTTGGAAACTAGTCGCAATAATGGGATGACAGGTTCGTCGCTTGTGGAGAGTGTCATGGTGATGGTGCTCATGATGGTGGTGAAGGTATGGAGGAAAGATAATGATGGAGTAAATTTTTACGCACATGGATATCCTTTCACGGTGATGATGGTGATTATCGACAACTTGTATAATGGAAGCTCCGCAAACGAGAGATCAACTGTAATGAAATAAGAAAGTTAGGAAGAGACTCTTGGAGAGGTGGGTCTAGGATTGTGGTGGATGTTATTTGAATGACGATAAAAGTATGGAAATGTATAGGTTTGTGTAGGGTTGAGGTGGTTATAGGTGAGGCTCCTGCATGCCTAGAATCAAACAAGATCTAACAGAAGCAAAGCAAGAATACTTTCATGAGGTCTTAGTGGATACGATGTAGTATCTGGACCATGCCGAGCAAGAGATTGAGGAGATGAAAGGGGTGCAGGAAGTTGATGAGGAACATATGGAGTGGATGCTGAATATTGTTGATCTGAGCTCATATCAAACCCACGAGACAAAACTTTTGAAGACAATGTTGTGTACTGGAAAATAAAAATGATTCTAAAATTGGAGTTTGTAGTGGTAAGTATGTTTTTCCAGCCTCAAGGGCTTTTGGTTTCTCTTTGAAATGGTTAGTTTGATAAGATTTAGACAATTGGTGGTTTAAGACTTTGAGGTCTGCTCGGTTTCCCTTTGGGAAGGTTGGCCATGGGACACATGTTTGAAGGACGATGCACTATTAACAAATGTATGGTACTATATATATGTAAGATTAAGTGTACATAAAAATTGATTGATATATATTCTTAATAACTAAAATGACATTTATATTTTTACATAAATAAGATGTTATTGCAACTTAAAATTTATAAAAAAATTATCTTTATTTTTCATTGTTTTCTAAATTTTATTATGACATTAAATATCATTGTAAAATTGATTAAATTCATATATTGATATAAGTTTAAAAAAAATATTATTCTATCTCAAAATGCATAAAAATATTTTTCATCATTTTAAATAATATATATATATATATATATAGTATTACATTATCATAAAAAAAACAAGTTATTTTTTATTACACAAAATAAAATTACACAATATTATTATATAATAACAATAAAAATATTACATAATATTGAACTTTCATAAATTATTATTAATATCTATCCTTATCATATGAAATGACATTTACATCATTGAAAAATTTACGACATAATTTAATTATATTTCATTATTTCATAAAATTTTATGTAAATATTTACGACAATTATATATATTTTTAGAGAGAAACAACTATATATATTAAGAAGGTGGTATAACCATAGAAACATGGTCCAGTTTACAAAAAACCCTTATGGAAGCGGCAAAGCAGGTCAACCATCCTTAGCCATTCTTAAACACACCCTTATGGAAGCGACAAAGAAGGTCCAAAACACCCTTACGAGAGGGGCAAACTAACACAGTAAATAACTGAAGATAACATAAGTTTAGGATATCAGATCACTAATGGTCCAAGAAAGCCTTTTAGAACTAACAACAAAATGACATGAAGGCATACAATATATACTTCGTGAAATAATAGACCAGAAAGCATTCCAAAACCAGTAGGAGACAAAACAGAGTGAAGAAAACCACGGGCTACTTGGAATCCCCATAGAGACGGGACGACGAACTTGATTTGTTTGCAAATTCCAATTTGACCACCCTTGGTTCGAGCTTATCAACCTTCACCTCCAAATTGGCCAAAATCTTGATAATTGCAGATTCAGGCTTTCTAACAGTGAGTTTGAAGTCCTTTCTTAGGAATGCCAGGTCGCCTTCCACATTTCCTAGCCTTCTGCCACCTTCAGAATCGATTACATCCACCATGCCTTTAAGCTTCTCCACTTCTTCTTTAACATCGTACTCAACCGGAGCCAGCATGGATGATCCCAACGATACAGAGGAAGCCATAATTGCTACCAAAATTCTGACCACCTTTGGGTCCAACACTCTTAATTTCTTCCCATAGCTTCCTCTGATAACAACCTCAATTCGCTTGCAGACCAGCCAGAACAAGGTTCCTCTTCCCTTCATATTCATGGCATTTATATCTCTGCTCATAACATACGAAAACACCAGACCACTAGGGATCATCATACTGTCCATTAATTCACACATAACCTTTCCCAGTTCACGGTGGATCGACGAGACTGCTAGCCTCCCGCTCGCATGCTTGAATTTCTCCCTCGTACCTTGATTTAAATGCTCCCCTTTGCTGCCATGATCTCCCACACATTGGCACATGAAGACCACACGTCCAATCTTTGCCATGATCTCCCATATGGTGATGCCTGTCGTCATCCCGAATCTATTCGCTTGTCCATATATTTGGCACATGAACACCATGTGTCTTGCCTTTGCCATGATCTCCCATATGGAGACACCTGTCGTCAACACGTGTCTACTCGTTTGTCCACATATTGAACCTTCCTTCAACCCCGATCCTATGGAAGAGGGAAAAACTCATGTGACCCATTGATTTGGAGGGAGTCGAGGCTAAGCGTGGAGCTTAAATTTGTTGCTAAGTCTGCCTCCTTGTTATGGATTCTAAGCACATGAAAAAAATTGAATTTGTGGAAGAAGTGAACTAAGGACTGGATCCTTTTTAACAGTTGTCTGAGGTGCAGGTGATTTGGCAAAGTGCCTTCGATAATTGCTTGGATTACAATTCTCAAATATCCCAGCACTGTGAGCCTTGTAATTCTCTTGTTCTTGGCAATCACAAGACCTTGTCAAAGGGATAAGGCTTCAGTGATATTGTTTTTTTCCGTGTCGAGCCCCCAAGAGAAAGAAGTTTCAATTTTGCTATCCGGAGTGAAGAAAACCCTGCCCCCCCTGCCGCACCGGGATTGCCCTTAGAGGCACCATCCGTAAACAGAGTCTGAGAATTTAGACTTCTCAGCCAACCTTCCAGCTCCTTATCATCTAGCCTTATCTCCCAAGTCTTCCTCTTCTTGCTCTTTTGAACAATAATTGGGATCTTCAGGGAGAGACTAATGAGCCAATTAGATTCTTTTTTGTATATGGGATGGTCACCACTCTTGAGGTGAGATAGACAGTCACCCAACAAAGCTTCAATTTTGGAAACCACCTAACTGGCTACCAACTCGGTCCCTCTAAAAATTTGAGAGTTCTGTTCAAGACAAATTTTCAAGAGGATGATCTTTGGAAGGGCCATCCAGTAGCCTTTGGTTCTTCCACACTTGAGAGTGGTGAAGGGATAAATATAGGCCTAGGTGGTTAACAGAGAATGGACATTCTCAGGTGGCAACGAAGCATTCGCAGGGAGAGCCAACTTCCAAATTTCTTTGGCGAATTGACATGAGATTAGAATATGCTCAGCAGTCTCTTCACTACTGAAACATAAAGGGCATCTTGTGGGGCCTTCCCATGCCTTTTTCCTTAGATTCTCCCCGGTCAAAATTCTGCCATGAGCTAAGGTCCACAAAAAAAAATTGATTTTAGGGAGGCTTTTCACACCCCAAATGCTTTTCCAAATGGGAGAGATCCAAACCACTCCATGATTTGTTAGATATTTGTAACTAGCTAAGGTGGTGTATATTCCGGATTTGTCCCCCCAGCCTCTGGAGTCCTTAGAACTTCTGGAAATCGGGGATTTCCCTTGAAGCTTGGCAATGAGATAATTTGTTGCCTCTACTAAATGGATTGGATAGGGGATATTCCAGTTCTTCCAAAAGCCATATTGATTCCAGTCAGAAATGTGCCATAGGGAAACCAAATTACAACTTTGCAGATAGCCTTTAAGCTGCTCCAAGCCAGTCATCTGGTCAATTGGGGTCTCGCCCATGATAGAATCTTCCCACACCTTAATCTTCTTCTCGTTTCCTGGAATCCACGTAAGCCTGTTAGAGAAGAATGGAACAGATTTTTCCATAATGGAGAAAATTGTCGAACCTTTCCTCACCTTTGGCGGGCTGTCCATACTTCTCAATCAGCTTCTAGAGAGATATTTTTTCCAGAGGGCCTTTTTGCACCAAGATGTTTTGCTAGTTATTATTTTCCAAAGAATTTTATCTCCCAGCGCTAAATTTTGAGACTCCATATTCCTAATTTGAAGTCCTCCTTGGATCCAAGGTTTGGTGATTTTTTCCCAACTGACCAGTGGGAGCTTTTTATCATTTTACTTCCCTCCCTTCCAGAGGAAGTTTTTGAGCAGTGAGTCAATACTGGATATAATTCAATTTGGAGCAAGGAGAATGGAACATTGGTAGATAGGAATGTTGGTGAGAACAACTTTAATAAGGACTACCTTCCCACTGGATTTAACCAAGCTGCTCCCCAAGTGCTGATCCTGCTTTTTATTTTGTCAATGATTTGGAGCCACGAGGAGGATTTAGGAGAAGCTTTGAAAATGGGGACTCCAAGATATTTGAAGGCATCCCATTGATTTTTACCTTTAATGCCCATAATTCTACTGATGTCCGCCATCTCTCTAGGGTTGCAGTTCCAACGAAGAATTTGGATTTTCTTGAAGTTGATCAGGCTGCCAGAAGCCTCTTGGTAGAGATCTAATTCTTTTTCAAAAATCCTAGTAGATTTTACACTCGCCCCACCCAGCAAAATTGTATCATCAGCAAACTGAGCATGATTAATGTCTTTGATGCCTCTAGCAATACGGATCCCAATAAGCTCATTATTGAACTGACTTTGATTCAACTGAAAGCCGAGGACCGAGGCCTAAATGGCATAGAGAAGAGAAGAGAGAGGACAGCCCAGACGGAGACCCCTGGAGGCTTGAAAGAAACTAGCAGCCCACACATTAACCAGAGGGGCAATCTAAGGAGATTTAACATAGGCTTGGATCCAATGAATGAAGTTGGGATAAAAACCGAACCCTTGCATAACCTGAAAGAGAAATTCATATCTAAATCTATCAAAGGAATTAGCTAAATCCACTTTGATGATCATAACTTTTTCCCAATGCTGAGTGCTGGAGTGGATAGCTTGTTGAACTAGGATGATGTTATCAGCGATATGCCTGCCTTTTACAAAGCAACCTTGGTTTTTTGAGATGATACTTGGGAGGACATCTTTGATTCGGTTAGCAATGACTTTAGTGATGATTTTGTACCCGATGTTGCATAATGAAATCAGTCTGAATCTATCAAAGGAGGTGGCTCCTTTTTCTTTGGGGATAAGGGATAGAAAGGCCGAGTTGGTGCTCCCCCCAAGCTTATTGTAGAATTGAGATTTAGTGACCATTCTACAAAGGTCATGTTTTATAGTTTTCCAACAAGCTTTGAGAAATCTGGTGGAGAACCCATCCGGACCCGGCGCCTTATCGGGCTCCATACTTTCCAAAGCTGATTTTATTTCTTTTTTCGAGACCAGAGCAGTTAATCTTCTGTTAGTGTAACAACTGATCATCTTGGGAACCGACTCCATGATGGGGGAGAGAGGAACGATAGGAGTCTCATATGTATAAACTTTCTAGAAGGGATCATGGATAGCCTTTTTGATCTCTTCGAACTCTTGGATGACTTGTCCTTGGTTCTGGATTTCTTTTACAGCCTTAAACTTTTTCCTACCTTTAGCCTACTTATGGAAGAAGGTCATATTTTTGTCTCCATCTTTTAGCCAGAGACATCTTGAATTTTGTCTCAAATATTCTTCTTCAATCCTACAGGCTTCATGGAGGTTCCTATGAACACTAGTTTCTTTTTCTAGGGAGGAGAGATCCACCGGCTAAGACTCTTTCTCCCTTTGATGCTTTTCCAGTGATTGCTGCGCTTCAATCCTTTGAGCCACGGGAGATTTCTGGAGTCTTGGCCCGGTATTTGAGTGATTTTTTAAGAGGTCTTAGCTTCTCTTCCCAAACATAGAATGGGGATCCACAGACCAGAGTTTCCCATACCAAATTAACGAGTTCATGGAACCCATCCTGGTTAATCCAAATAGGACTAAAATGAAAAGGAATGGGGCCCAGGTTTTTCTCTTCAGCCAGATCAAGAAGAATTGGTTTATGATTAGAGACACTGAAAGCCAGAATAGAGGAGTCAGATCTGAAACCAAGCATTGAGAAGGTTTGTTGGAACAGGAACCTGTAAATCCTTGCAGCAATATGACCAGGTCTCGTTCTTCTATTGGTCCAAGTAAACTGACCGTGGGCTGGCTTGATGTCTTCCAGATCCTAGTCCCTGATAATATCTTCCACATTTTCCCTTAGTGGATCTCTGATTATTGATCTGCCTTTTTTTTCCTTGGCATTGAGCGTGATATTTATATCCCCTGCAAGAATAAGATTTATAGGACGCTGGTTGGCCAGGACATCCTGGATGCTAAGCCGACAATCCTTTTTTTTTTTTTTTTTTTTTTTTTTTTTTTTTTTTTTTTTTTTTTTTTTTTTTTTTTTTT